>JAQFZI010001161.1:0-10994 GCA_034695605.1 Eupelops occultus
AATTATGTCGACAAAGAATATTTAAAAACTTGCAGTGTTAACAACAGGTCGTTTAGACATCGCTTTAATTGCCATTGTCCTGGTGAAATTGCTCAACAAAAATTCCCAAAAATATGGAGATACAGTACAAAGGTTGGCAATAGAGAAGTTTTATCTTATTTGTATTTTTTTTAATCAAAGAAATAGAGCCGAAAGTTTGGATCAGAAACTTATTTCAAAAGAAATGTCATTCATTTTACGCGCCTTTTTGTGATGCATTTGGATTTTAACGAATCAAAAGCCAAACATTGGTTTGAGTTTACATTTAAACGTCAGTGAAATAAACACAACACATGTCTTCTTCTAATTTTGTTTATGTTTTAAATATAAATATAGTTTAATATAAATTATTAAAAATGACAGAAACGAGTGGACAATACGAACATTTGTTGACTAAATTAAATAATCTAAAAAGAAATCTAATTGTTGTTCAAAATAGTGTTAATCAAAATGAATTAAATAATAGTTTGAATAAAATTGTTAACAATTCTGAATCTGAAGTCAATAACATTAAGGAATGTATTAATCGGTTGAAAACAGTTTATAATCAATTTAATGATCAAATATCAAAGTTGTCGCCCGTTTTGTCATCAATTGCACCGCTTTTGGACAAATTGGAAGGTCTGACAAAATTGGATAAATTGCTCGAAAAATTGGAAACAATTAAACAAATTCACAACAGTTTGGAGTCAAATATCACTAACTGTAGAAATAATAAGGAAATGGAGGCCAGAGTTGTGGCCATAACTCAGTCGTTCAATCAATTGATTATCGAATATAAGGTCTTCAGTGATAGAAATAATTTAATTAAAGATTATTTATTTGATATAATAATGTATTGGAAACACATATTATATGATAAATTTGAGCCCAAATTTATCGAAACCTTTGATTCAGTCAATTGGCCGAACATTAATAATGAGCTCAAACCTCAACCAAACATCGAATCGATTAATACATTTGTTTTGTATTTCAAAGCCTTACTTACTATTGATATCGAAACCAAACTATTTTCAGATACAGACAACAGAACTCGAAAATTGAATGTTGTTTTGCCGATAGATTTGATGCTCAGACCTCTCAAAAAGAGATTTCAGTACCATTTTATGGAAACTAAAAGTAAACTGAATAGACCTGAAAAGGTATTTCCTTATAAACCCTTAAAATTAAGACTCAATTCACAGAAAATGTTTCATTCATTTGTTTCATATCTAATAATTTTGAATTTAACCTAGTTTAGCTTATTTTAGTGATTTTTGGATTAGTTCAAATGAAAGAAGCATGATCATTGATCAATATTCACACCTATAGTACTATTTTACTAATTATTTTGCTTTTAGCCGGAATGGTATTTATCCCAAACTATTCAATGGATTCGACAAAATGAGGAATTCCTCACTAAAAATATTGATCCACTTCTAAGAGCTGGAGATTCAATAAACGAATTAATTCCTTCAAAAGTAAGCCATAAATCCTTTGTTTAAAAGTTGTTATTTCGATGTTTTGTTTACTATTGATTAGAAATTAAACGATTTATTTGTAAATTAGTATTAAATCAATTGTTTTTTTTGATTGAATTTCAGTTCCAATTGATTAATGGTTTAATAGAATGCGTTTCCGTTAAACTGAAATCGGATTTACCGACTCTTGTCTTTGACGACAAACTTTTCTCACACATTGTCGATGAAGTGTTAATCTTCAACAAAGAGTTGTTGAACATCGAGTCCAATATATTCGACTTATTTCCAAACTCCAATCTTATGAGTATTTTCTCAAACGAACCGTTTTTTTCACGGATTTTATCCCTCGAAAAGAAAAGTATGTATTCTTTGTTTAATTCATTGTTATTTGTTTGTGTCATTCATTGCATTATTCATTAAATTTCTCAAAATAAGTCAATTTATAGAATTGGTTATACTTTTGCCAAATCTATTAATGTTCTCATATTCCATATATTGTGTGCTAGTACAATCTACTATAGTACTTTGCTAGAACATTATACTAAAATTCATTTCGCTTCCAACACAATATTGAATGAGCCTGTACACTTTTATCCAGGATTAGTGATGTTGAAGATAAATAGATTGTATGTTCTTAATGCAATTCACTCATAAATGACATTTTTCTTCACTCAGATTATCTTTAGAGTAATTTCTATTATTTGTTTCATTAAGAGATTTAAATAAAGCCTTTAAAATAATTTGCCAGGTACCATTTGCCATGTACCATTTAACCAAAAACATAGTATGTGCTCTCTTTTTGAGTAGAATGAGTCAAAATGACTATAAATTTGAATTTTTGTTTTTATTAAATTTAATATTCGCTTGAATATAATATAATATCTGCTCTTCATTTTTATTCTGTGCTATAAATCTAAAGTGAAATCAATATTTGATGCCTCAAAACGCAATGTGAGCCAAAAGTTTCGATTGTTTTGTTTTTAGAATAGAATTGAGAGAAACTCAACTTTAAAATCAATTATAGTTTTTTGAATTTTTCGTTTGTGTTATGAATATCTCACAAATATTTATTATCTAATTTAAAAGCATTTTACATTTTGATAGGCTGTGCCTTTGCCTGAATCAAACTTGACTAAAAGCTATACAATAACCAGAATAGAAGAGCTAACCCTGCCCTTAATGGATTGGCATTGATCATTTATGAATTAATTGTTTAGTTTATGTAAGATTTGATTAGAGAGCACTTCAAATATCAATACTATTTAGAAGCAGTGAAGACAACATTAGTCGCCATTTAGTTTTGCGAATCATCTTAGACTTAGATTCCAAGACTTCAACATTTATGTCAATTGATGTCTATATGAATGTCAAGTCTTTCGACTTCACTGAAACGATGATCTCTCAAATCTCTAATATATTTGACACATCTCTTAGAGTAGAAAAACAACATAAAGTTAGTCACTATTCCACTAAATTTGAGTTCCAATCGAACAAAAATTAATTCAATTTTAATCATTGCATTGAATTGATTAAACTTTTGCCAGTAAAAGGTTTATGGTAAAAGTATATGCAATACTCAACAACTAATTATTAACGTAGAAAATTAGTTATTAGAAAGACTCGACTCTATTAACAGGAGAATAACCAATAATTCTATAAAATATATTAATCAAAATTATTAATAATAGTCTTTTTCAATCCAGTTTGGGATTTGTATTAAAGTTAGTCTTTATATTATATTATATTTATGTGTAGCTCACAATCAGTGATTAACCCAAAGGAGTACCCTGGTTAATCTTTTCCAAATCCAAGTTTTTATTGCATTTAATTCAAATAGTTTCGTTTTTCACTACTGAAGGGAATGTAGTATATAATTTTGTTCGTTAAACCCCATGAACCCACCCACCCCCTAATTTTTTTGGTCTAGAGGCACCCTTTAGAAAAGAGAAAAATTTGGAGGCGAGGGAAGAAGCTAGCAAATTTTAATACAGATTTTCAACATTACGCCTATGAGAAGTAAATGATTTCATACCCTCTCTAATACCCCCTGTTTCCAAAATTTTTGGGAAACCTCCCCTATTTTGATGAGATTGTGATCACTGATTATGTACTAATATTTTTTTTAAATATTGTTCTTGCTTAATATGATATTATATTATACAGTGAAACCTCTCTAGATTGATCAGCTCGGGACCCAAAATTTGATCAGTTATGAGAGGTTTTAAAGGGATTTTCAGCTTTTTTGATCAAATGAGAGGTACTGTGAATACTATAAGGGACCGGAAAACGTGTGATCAGATCAGAGGTGAGAGGGTTCAATCTAGAGAGGTTTCACTGTATTAATAATATCTCTACCATTTAATATAAGTGTTGAGTTTGAGCCAAACCTTGTTTAGTTTTTATGCTATTTGAGATTTCATTTGCACATACTTTGAAAGTAAGGGATCACATAAATTGTTTAATCAAATATAAATAAATATATTGACATGGAATTAAATTTAGCATGACACCTTCTTTGTCAGTTCCTTTTCAAATCTCAGTTAAAGTTATAATCTAATGTTTTTCCCATTTGATCATGATAATTGTCATTCATTGTTATAAAGGTGAATGGTTTTCTGGGCAATTTTCTAAATTTATCTTGATTATTTTAAAGATGAGACACAAATTTGTCATTTATACTGATTTGGTATAAATGGTAAAAATATAGGATAAAAGAGTTTTTTATGCCCCCCCGAGAACTCATATATAATGACAAACATTATTATTGAAGACTTTTTTACCATTGAATCGAATAAACCATTTTTTACTAAATTTTATTCCAAAGTTGTACTCAAACTAGCTTTTGATGCCATTCATTGTTACAGTGATTCTGATCATTCATTTCTCTCATTTGTCTTTATTCAGATTAGTTTATTAATTAATAAGTTTATTAGTTATAATTATACTTCAGGGATGACCAGACTCCGGGGACCCAGGTAGGGGACTTTCGAAATTTCCTTCCAGGGGGATAAAGGCTGGATCCCCCCCCATTGGTCATCCCTGTTATACTTGTTAAATATGTAACCGATGGCAAACTAATCGATATGTTTGAAACTCAAATTAACTTAAAAGACACTTTCCTGTAAGACCTAGATTCATTGCATTACAAATTGCTTTAACCCCAAGATATAGGTAACCATTTGTTTTAAAGTTATTAAATTAAAATTAAAATTAACTGAAGAAACAAATTGAAAAAAAGTAAAAAACAGTATATTTATTATAAACAATGAAATGTCAGTTTCTGTGCTAAACCTCTAAAATTTGTTTATTAATGCCATCGTTTGTGAAAATCTTCGAATCTGTTTTTAATTAATTTGTTGAATAATAAGACTAATTAATTTAAACTCAATTTTTCAAACTTTAAATCTATTGTTTCGATTCAATCTTTGCTTTGGTTTTAGTTATAGTTTTCTATATATATCATAAATTAATGGTTAAATCAAAAGATGATAACAATCTGTTCATATTTTTATTCAATGCTAACAAATGTTATGTGTTTTGAATCTATATTATTATCTTTTTTTGAATAAAACTATACTATAATAAGTAAAAGGGGTTTAACAACAAATTGTTGCAATTTTTCAAAAATCTCTTCAGCTTAAGAATTATAGAGAAATGAATAGATTTTAATGAAATATAAAGAATGAGTCGAATATTAGAAAAAAAATTATTTGTTTATATGTTTTGGTGAAATAGATTTGTTGCCATAAATCACTTCTAAATATCCGATTCTTATGAATATAGATATTCCATAAGAATTGAGTCAAAATATGTCGCGTTTGAGGACATTTATCTCAATAAGCTTGCAAATGTGTAATATTTTATCAAGTAACTTATTTCAAATGTAATATTCAATTGATTCCTAAAATTTATTGCTATTATTTCCTATATTTATCGATAAGTTATGGACTTTTAGTATCGCGTTATATGTTTTTCATCTATTTATAGATTTATTTTTGGATTTTTGTCGTTTGAGTCTTCATTAAATTTATTCAATTTTCTATTAGTATTCGATTATCTCTTCTCCGAGATATTAAAGGTCACAAATAATATTAAACTTGTTCAATCAGTTATAAATTGCTCACTTTATTCCCCGTTTAATCTATTATAAAGTGTCACTAAATTTGATGAATCGCTCGTTTATTATGCGTTTAATATTCATTTGATTTAAATTTACCGAAGCCTTTGATATTATAGCCGTTTTTATCTATAGTAGAGCCTCCACTCCATCACAATCAGAGTATCACTTCTTTTAGGTTTTAAGAAATCATATTTTTGTGTAAAATTTGCTTAAACTATATAATGAATGCAAGCATTTGTCAAAATAATTATTAATTGACTAAAATCTTAGATTTTTACTGAGATTTACAATATTTTTGAGTCAATTATAAAACAATATTTAATTTAATTCAAACAAATTATTTCCAGAATCTGCAGAATTTGTTGAATTTATTCTGGAATCTAAGAGCGCTTGGAATGAGATTTGTGGCCCCGAAGGTAGTGATGAGCTCAGAATTTGTGAGTCGGTCGACCACTTTGTGCTGATGCTGCAGTCGGTGACCAATCGGTGTTCTTTCTTCGCGGATCCGTCTCTTCAATACAAATTCGTTCGATTAGAACTGGAAATATTGGATGACTTCCGGTTACGTTTGATTCAATTAGTGCATAACTGCGATCAGTCGTGGCCTCACTCTCAGCAGTACTTCGCTATTATTAATGCAATCAATTATCTGATTATAGTTTTAGATGAGTGGAAAAATTTGCCGATTTTTGTCCAAATTTCAGAGTTATATGCCTCCAATGGAACCGTATTCGACGACATAATCGGACTTTTGGAACACCTCTCAAATGAATTCATTACTAAAATTAAGTTTTCATTTGTTAATAGTTTGAAGAATAAATTCCAAAACTATAAGTCAATTAAGTAATTAATAATTTATATAAAATTAAAACAAAATTAAAATAATTGTTGCATTTCAGGTGGTTTTGTATGAAATCAACTGACAATTGTCTCAGTTCTGGTGCTTCTGAGTTATTGCACTGCATATCAATAAATATAGTGTTATTACAGAAGTCGTTATCAAACACTTTATTCGATACTATTTTACACGAAATCGCGGACCAAATGAATAGAATATTATTCGAAGAACTCATTCTGAAGAACACTTTCAACGAATTGGGAGCCAAACAATTGCATTACGACTTATCGATTGGCTTTATGTCACTTTTCAGACTATATATGGCCAGACCTCAACTCCATTTCGCTGAGTATTTCGCTTTTATTTACAATCTTTTTTACTTTGTCTCCAAACAAATCCTAATATATAGTTGTGACTGTTGTCGGCCCCATTTGTTGCCACCCCTCCCTTCGTAGTTGAAAATTATATTCCATAAAAATATTGCCAACATTTTAGTGATTCATGAGATGACAAAAATGGCAAATCGAGTGCTTATTCTCTTTGACTTTCTCTAACTTTTCTCAAACTTTATGTGAAAAAAGATATTTATTTCGATTCAGAACTTGTTTTCATTCAAATATTTTTATTTTTAATTTTATTTTTCTTTAGGAGTATAGAAGCGACAAAACTTTTGACTCTCGAGAGGGGATCGTCTCTTCTTCTGAAGAATATGCTTAACTCCGAACACAATAATACAGAATCAAAGCGAGCTCTTAAAGAAATGGGAATTTCAACCCTATCTCCTATTTTAGCCCTCAATGTAATACACAAAAGAATTTATTTAAATTAATTTTTTCAAACATTTGGTTAATTATTAAAAGGGTTCGCCAAAGAGGGGACTGTTTAAGGGATTTTCTGATTTTTATCATAATTCAGGGTTGGAATAATAAAATAGCAAGGACATTTTTATTTCATTATGGCTTTTATTCGCTTAATTCTTTTAATTAATTTTAGAAATAATGTAAAAAGTGGTGACTTTTGTCTAATTTAATGATAAATTATGAAAAATTGGGGACAAAATGGCGACGAATTGGCGAACTCTGCTATTAATTGAATGAAATATAAGTATATTTTCGACAATTTTTTTATTCAAACCAATTGTTCGGAACTTTTATTTTATTCTCTTTTGTGATAAATATTGACTTCTATTCAGAAAATATATTTTTCAAAAAAATAAAGGAAAAACTTGTCTCAACTTTTGATCAATTGTTTAAATTAATCAAAAGGGATGGTTCAGCACAAGATTGGTAGCTCTGGGGGGCCGACAAACACATTCTTCAGATCTAATTTGTGATCGTCTTTTCATTTGATCAGAAAATCAATAATTTGTAGAAAAGAGTGAATTGGTTTCCATCTGTCGATCATTTGTTGACTCTTTTGAATGAGATTTGAGTTGAATGTAGTGAACACTCGAAGCGCTAAAAACGCGTTTCCATCGATTCAGAGCTTTGTCTCAAAATAAAGGATTTGATTGAAGTGTTGTCACAAACTGTTTGTTTTGTTTAGTCATTTCATTATCTCAAAGGTTTGTCATTTAATTCTTTCATTTAAATTAATTTTAACGCCAAATGTTTTCAATAGATTTTAAACACGTTTTTACCGACAATTAAACCACAGAAATGTCTGATTCTGGAAATGAGTGCAGAGATGACGAACGAACCACTTTTGGTGGCTGTGAGGGTCCCGAAGCGATGTACGTCAAACTTATTTCATCCGATTTACATGAGTTCATCATTAAGAGGGAACACGCATTGACTTCCGGCACCATTAAGGCTATGCTTTCGGGACCGGGTATTATATGTTTTACTCATTGATTCACAAAAATCAATACCAATTTTTTGTAATTTAAGGACAATTTGCTGAAAATGAGACAAACGAAGTACACTTCCGAGAAATCCCATCCCATGTATTGCAAAAAGTGTGTCAATACTTCACATATAAAGTCAGATATACTAACAGTTCGACAGAAATTCCCGAATTCCCAATCGCTCCCGAAATCGCATTGGAATTACTGATGGCCGCCAACTTTCTCGATTGTTAGCCATTCCCATTCGCGCTCTAACCACTCCTTTCCCTTAACTCAAGACATTTCTATTAACAATAGATATGTTTAATATTTATTCAAATAATTAGTGATTAAAGTCGAGAATCAGTTGTTTTACGAATTTGTTTCGATTAAAACAATTTTAAAAATTAGTTTTGATATCATTTTATTTATTCTTTAGAAATGATTTCATTACATAATTAATTAAAAGAGTGGTTCCGGAAATTCAAACGTAACTTCTTTGCCGGTCAGACGTTTATAGACTGCGGCAAAAGTTTCTGTTTTGTGTTCTATAGTTGTTTGGGAACTCTTATCCAAATGGACTTTAATGAGTCGCGAACCGTCTAATCGAATACGAATTCTTTTGCCAACAATTTCCGCGGGAAATACCAGGTCTTCGAGAACAGAGTCGTGGACTGCAGTCAATGTTCGGCTAAAAAACATACAATTAGTCGAATAAAAGTAAAGATTGAAATGATGTCAACCTTCGCGGTCTCTTTTGTTTGTTCTTAGACTTCATTTTTCGGGTCGGTTTCGGGAGAATAGTTCGCTTAGCGATGAATACGACGTGTTTTCCACTAAACTTCTTCTCTAATTCGCGAACAACTCTTGTTTGCAGTTTTTGGAAAGCCTTTAGTTGTGGGACCGGAACGAAGATAATTATAGCCTTCTTTCCCAATACATCCACTTCTTTGGCGCCCGTAATGTGAAGTTCTCTCAGTTGTGATTTCAAATCACTATTCATTTCGAGGTCGAGGAGAGCCTATCATTCAATTAAAACATAAGTATTTTGTAAACAATTGATTGATGTCTGACCTGAGAGATGGAGGACTCAAATTCGTCCACTTTTTCGCCCGAAGGCTTCACTATTTTAGCGTTCGTTGAATACATTCTCTAAGAATAATAAATACTTTTAAAATTCAATTCAATTAAAACTAATTAACAATTAATTTGAAGACGTTTTCAACAAAAAATCTTTTAAAAGTCAGTCATTTGAATACAATAATAATGTATTGCAATGAAAGCCACGCCGTTTCCAATTATTCCCTCTTTTAACCACTTTTAGCCGTTTTTTGGCAAAAAACCAGAGATATTAGGATTGCACTCAAACTAATCAATAGATTAAATGTGAATCCGCTTCGAATTAATTGTTTTAAATGTGATTAAAACTACAATTTATTTAATAAAACAGTTTTAAAATTACCTAAAAATGAGAGACACGTAAAGGAAAGGACCGCACATAAAGTGGAAACACGTGATCTCATTCATAGATACGATTATTGCGACATCTTTTGCAAAATCCATTCAAAATATGATTGCATTGAATCGGAGGTATTGACATCTGTTGGCGATATTTCTTTAATATATATTTAAATTCTTGGTTATTTTTGTGAAAACAATCTGTCATTTTTTATAATTTATTTATTAATTTTAAATCAATTTTTATCATTAATTTTCTTCAAATAATCGAAAAATGTTTTAAAGTTTTTATTTTATTTTATGTTAAGTTATATCGAATTCAGTGTTTAATGAGATTCACTTCAATTGAGTTGTGTTTTAGATATTGGGAATCATATGTCATATGTTTTCACTTAAGAGTCGACTGAATGGCAAATATTCTTATCTATTGATTGCATTTAACTGATATAATATCAGTGATATTATTCGTCAAATCGATGGCTTTCTGGCCGCTGACCGTTGAGATCATTATAACATTTGTGTTGTCTTCATATTTATTAAATCGTTTCGGCAATTGGGTCGACCAGAATATAATTACCACAGTTTCGGTGTTTATATCATGGTTCTTTTCATTCATTGTAATATTCATTCTTCCGTTGGATATTTCGACGGTATTTCACTTTTATTTATATTTTTTTTTTAATTTTTGCCCAAAAAACAAAACAGTTTTTGCCTTAGTTTTGGGCCTTTTTTTAAAAATTAATATAAATATGAATTAAAGACACTTTAGGCCCACAAAATTGCCTTGATCATATAATATCTTTTATCTTAATCTTTTAAATTCTATTAGAATAAGGTTTGTTTGATTGAAGCCAATGGGAGGCTGTGTTAAGTTCAAAAGCATATTGTCTAGTATTGACCCATGTCATATTTTTAGAACAATGAAAGTTTACCATGTCCTCTTTAATTATTCGGGTATTTTAATTCTTAGTTTGATTTATAAGTGACCTTTGAATTGAAAATGCATATAAAGATTAATTTTAAATATATATGTGTTTTGTCTTCAATATAACAATATATATATATCAGGAATGGCCAAGGGGGATCCAGCCTTTATCCCCCCCTGAAGCCGGGAAATCCTGAAAATTCCACACTGGAGACGAAAAAAATTGTTATACAAAAAAATTAAGATAAAAAATATATATATACAGTAAATATTCGGTTTCGGCAACTTCACTTAGAGCAATATCCAATTATAGCAAGGCACTTTCTAGG
>JAQFZI010001162.1:0-10994 GCA_034695605.1 Eupelops occultus
TCTCTCTCTCTCTCTCTCTCTCTCTTTCCCTCTCTCTCTCTCTCTCTCTCTCCCAAACCAAAAACATATTCATTTATCAGATATTGTATTAACTGTTAGTCAAAAAAAGTAAAACATTTGACTCTTTCTATAAGTGTTTAACTGATTATCTGATAATTGAATTTGTATTCCAGTGATAACAACATTGAGAATATTCAGGACATTCACGAAACTATATATATGTTACGAAAACGGATCCGTGAATTGGAGAACAAAGAGAATGACAGCGCAAACAACGACACGTTCAGAAGTTTACCGTCAATGGCCTAACACCTGCTCTTCACTTAAGATATGCTCTTTGGAGTCGACGAACATTTGCTTCATATTATGTGTTGATATTTGTGTGCAAAACATTACAACCAATTCATTGCTCTTCTTTCAGACTTCTTGATGGCTAAAACATCTGTAACTCATTTTTGGCTCATTTTTTCTATACATTACGTCTTTTGAGCCATACTTTCAATGAATTAGTAGAGAGTTTTGGTCCCAACAAACAACTAATTGCTTATTTGGATAACTATTTGCAGATAATCTTTTCTCTTCTCTTTAAACTGACTATAAGTCAAGAATTGAATACAATTTTGTCGGTTTGAGTACTACTTGTTTTGTTAAACCAGTTATAACTTAGACTTTAATTTTAACAAAACTGTAAAACACTTTGGTTTTCAGTTAAATAGATTTGTATTATATTATAGTATTTACGATAAAGTTCTGTAAAATTATTTGAAAAACTAAATGTTGAAGAAATCTCAGCCGAGACAAAGATGTAAATTATGTAAAGCTATTATGAATTGATAAAACCAAACGTTAAGCCTCAATCATATCGTATTATAACTTAATATTTGTCTCAATTCTTATGCAAACAATTCAAATGTCAAACTACTGGCACTAATGCAGTCTATTTAGTATCAGAAGAACAGCACATTTTTCGACTTTTAACTTGCGATCAAAAGCTAAATAAGACGACGGAGTACTGGAAATGGTATTTTGAATGGAAACACTCCGGCATTGATTCAATTGCCTTAGAATATGATATTATTGTAAAAGTATTGCTTGAATTCAAACACATCTGTGAAGTGAATGAAAAAGTTTTTCACAGTTTTAGTCATTGTTAGCAGTTTTTAGGAGATTATCCAAACGGATCAGTGATCAGCACTACTCACTAGTGCTCACCTTTTGTGTCAAACACTCTTTTAGCCAATACTTAATAAAGTGCTGCTCTAATACTGAGGAACTGTTCTCTGACTTTACTGTTCTGGGAGTCGATAGTGTGGCCACAAATACATAGCGCGAAGAATACACACAGAAGTTAATAGACATTGAATGACGACAATAGCAAAAGCATAATATAATAGAGTGTCGCGACTTTCTATGGGCTTTCTACGGTGCTCTTCGCACCACTGCTTTTGGGTCAGCCATAAAAAAAAGTCTGTCTAAAATGAATGAATTAAGTTATGCCAATGAATAAGGTGTGAATGAGTGAAAAGCATATCAAAACTGAGTTCATATTTCAGAAGTGGACCGCTTGTTGTCTATTAGTGTTAAGAGTGAACCACTTTTTCTCTTCAATTCTATTATGATTTCAATGAAGTAGTGCTCCTATTGTTTGATTCAATGCTTGGAGAGTCTGTTAACAGTAATGTCGGACTTATTTTCACCTTTTATTTCTGTACAACAGTTCCGATGCTTTCAATTGAAGCAATAGTTTAGGCTTTAATTCAGTCCAATATATATATATATTCAGTTTAAATCATTTATAACATACTTTTGCTTTTCTTCATATATTGACAGACAATGAATCAGTGATTTATTCTTAAGCTCTTTTTCTTTGCAATAGAAGCCAGGGCTTTACCCTTTCCGCCCGTTCCCCAAAACCAATGTATACATTACTCCCCAATCGAATCAAAAATATCTGTAATTCTAATGCGTTTTGAGGTCAACATAGAAGATGATTAAATAAGTCGATTGTGTTCTCAACTATTCTGTGCTCTTCTGGTTTGGATGTCCGTCGAGACTCTCTTTGACCCGCCTTTTAGTCAGAATCAAAACGAGGAGAAAATAGCAGTCGCTTCAGACCTCTGTTAATATGTCCAGCGATCCAAAGCGACTCCATTACTCTAATGGCTCTTAATGTCAGTCTAATGTCACCGCAAACTAACTGACGAATTGGCCGACAAACAGTTCGAACCCATATTTGACGGCAAACGTCTTCTTAATATAACTTTTTTTCTCATCCCTTAATCTAATTTAGTTTTATATTAGTTTTAAACTCAAGAGACGATAATCTGACTAAAAGTTTTGGGAAGTAATTCAAATCCATTTAATTACGAAATACATGAAAATCACTTAAATATAATAAGCAAGCAAAAAATAAATAAAATCAATTTATTTAATTCATTTAATTGATTGATACTCTTGCAAAAGACGGACTCAAATAACAAGAATAAAAATGATTAATTTATGGAAAGCAAGGAAGAAATGATGAATTTTTCAATAAGAAAATTAATGATCAAGTTCTGTTTATTTCTCTAATTAGCAAAAACTTTAGTCGGATTACTAAGAGTTCTGTAATTCAATTGATTTATAAGTTTCTCGAAGTTCTTCGAAGTCTCTGTTTTTAATGATTTCTCTTTTTGTTGCCTTCAATGTATGCAAAGCCAGGAATCAGAGAAGAGTCTAATCTTTTTATTGCTATACCTTTTTTATGTCTACGTTTTTGAGTCAGTTTCTCGAAGTCAGTCCTAAAAACGTTCAGTTGATTTGTAGTACAATTATTTGAGTAACAGTTACTTCAAAGGCTATCTTCGGCTGTCCTAACAAATGCCTTTTGTCAAGAGTTGCTACATATCTGATTGACGGCACAGACACTCCTCGCTGGCGAAACAGTGGGGACACAAAATACTGATTGTCCCAAAGTCACGGCTCTTACTCATGACTTTCATTGTCTGATATAACAAGAATTCGGAGCCTTTTTTAGGCTTAAAATTGTAATACTTTTAGTTCTGAGAAATAAAATACAGATAATAAACAATATTTAATGGAGTGATTTATGTTTGAGATAAGGAGTGGCCGACAATTTATAGACAAAACCATAACCAAACCAATCGACTTATAAAAAATTACAAAAAATCAAAGTCACAGAAAAATAGCAAATAATTACTACAAAATAAAATCGGTTTCAATAAAAATGGGTTTTATTGAAAAAATTCACGATTTAATCATAAAAACTCTAATACTTTAATTGCTATTCAAGAAAAAAATATGAATAAAAAAAGTTAGAGTCAGTTCACCGCTCAAGTCGTTCATCTAATTAGTATGAAGAGCCACAAGCACTCAGTTGGTCCACTCAGGCCTTAATGATGTGTATGTGCTTATAATGTATTTTATTTTCCTGAAGAGATATATCGCTACTTAGACTTTTAAATAAAAGCCCAATAAATAGCACCCACCATAAAATACCTGCGCTCGCAATCAGAGTGTGTCCATTTTAAAAAAGCACTGGAATAGGCTAAAAAGGTTGGTGCCAGACATCATAAACCTATACTATGGAATGGCTTTATTTCTGGTGTCAAGCCTTTGGTTTCAAAAGCCCGGAGCAGAAAGAAGTCTAAAAACTCTGTTTCTCTGAAGAAATCTAAGGTTTTATTATTGTATCAAAAATTTTATTTTCTATCTCTTAAGAAGCAATTCTTCAGATTTGAAGCATTAATGGTTTGATAGAAATCCAATATCCTGTGGTTTTTAGGCCAGTCTTCTCAACAACCAATTGCTTACATAAAACAAAATTTAATAATACTTTTTAGCTTCTGGTCTAAGAATTATATAATATGGCCGCTCCGTAAAAGCCATACCAATAACTTGTGGCCACAAAAGCCATTACATTCTTTAGAACCTTATCTGAAAATATGGTTTTGGCGGAAACCTGTAGTTTAAGTGGACGGAAGTCAAAGGAAATAATATTCTGACAATTTTAGTCTCAAACTTATCATAAGTTATTTCAGAACTAACACAACCCTTAAGTGTATACAAAACTTTATGCAACTCATGAGTAAGCAGTTGGAGTGTCTCTCAAATATAGTGGACTCAAAATCATATTTAAAGCCAACATTTGATCTGAAAAATGATTTTTCAGTAAAAAAGACAGAAAATCGAAATAAGAATTTATAAAATTGTGATCAAAGAGAATATCGATTGAAATAAATATTTTTATGACGAGTACTGAAAATATTTCAACAAACAAATGATAGAAAAATCGATTACATGAGGGGAACGGGCGATATGAAAAGCAAAGACTGTTATTGAAGACGATATCAAAATTTGGCCGTCGATTGCATTAGAGTTGTTATAACAGGTCTGACGACAGTTCTGTCAATAAAGACAATTGAGATGAAGGCAAACAAAAACACGAGACTCGAGTTCGACAAATGCACACTCATTCTGTGCTCTATGTCTGCCATATGTATTATCATCACTGAGAACCTGATGCCTAACACTTATTGTGAAACTTTCATTTCAAGTCTGACCACTTGAATGCTGTATCACTTGTGCACCAAATTTGTAACTTTCACTCAAACAAGAAGTACTTCTTTTTGGGTATGGCTTAAAATAACAAAACCAAAAACTCATTGCATTTTGAGACTGAACTCCAGATACGAAGTATTAGTATTAGTCTTCAGATATTATTCTTCTTCAGTCGTTATATAACTCTGGAGTTTTAGTTACACAACAATTCAGTTTATAAACTAATCTCAAACTCATCCTAAGGTTAGAAAACTCATCACTACTTTCATCTCATTCTTAGCCAAACATGAATTTGGAGACAACTTTTTTATTGCCATCCATTTCATAAGAGATGACATTTTCTTATTTCCTGTCATTTGTTTCAAATATTTTTATGAGTAAACTATTGAATGAAATTTTCACTCAGTTTTAGTACAAATAAAATAGTAATCAATTTCCACAAAAATTCTAAAACAAACGTTTATGAAGTGTATGACGAGTGCAGTAAAGGCTGTTATTATAATAGAACTGAGTGTTCATTTGGTGCTTATATTATAGGACAGAATCAGTTTAATTATCTCATAAAACGTGTCTTAACTAAACTCGATGTTCTGCACACAAGCCATATGAGACAGTGCAGAGAACAGGCATCCGAGTACTGGTAAGTCAGTTATCTTGTCCTTCTCTGCAAATGTTTCAAAGTTTCTAAAATTGCCGGCAATAATAATCGGTACTAAAGTATGGAAGAGCTATACTTCTTAAGCCAGTACTCCAACTGTAAGCTAGCCTTCAAAGAGTGTCTGATTTCTGGTGAAGAGCTCAGTGCACAGCAGACCAGAACTCGTGGGAATTTTATCCATTGAGCGGTACATCTTTGTTGGGACAGTTCGCAAATTGAACTACCCTTCAGGCCTTTTATTGCCTCTAAATATTCTTCTCTGGCAAAGACTGTGACTATAAGTTTAGTTAAGAATTTTTGGTTCAAATGATTTTATAGTCGGTTGTAATTCAAACTTATGTTCCGATCATATTCTTTGCCAGAGCTCTATGACATCTGAGTACTGACTGCACTCACTATACATAACATAAATACTCAGCTATTATATGAATGTATCGTTAATTACAATATTGCAAAGAGCATACAAAATCTGGTGGTGTGCTGTTGGATGCAACCAATCGATTGGACCCCCAATAAAATCATTTTGGCTAAAAATGTCTTAGTTTAGGAAAAATGTGTTGGCATTAATTCGCCTGAGCTTTGGTTTCGTGTCATATCTTTATATTGTGTGCGTTTGGGATCATAAATGGCCTAAAGGGTAGTATTGGGCTCAAGAAGTTTACGCATTAATTCAATTTAAGTTTTACAGCTCTCCACAAATAGGCAAAGATTGAGATATTGGCAGAAAATGAGAGGACAGATGAGCGCAAAGTTATGTGAGTGAGAAGAAGCGCACAGTTAAGATCGGAAGCTGTATAGTGGATGCAAATGAGTTATTGACTTGTTTTTGCATAAAACAGCATTTAGTAAACTAATGATATAATTCCTAAAGTGAACTATAATCAGACCTCAAAAGCATTAGCAGCCGATCGCTTGAGAAACAGCTGCCAACACATTGAAACACATTTTGGTTTCAATTTAGGCGTTAAGTTAGTCAGAGATTTGCACCACTAATACAATAACAATAGGAATATATGCTGTGCATTATCGCCATCGCAAACAGAGATCAGCACTAGTTTTAAGCGGTAGTCACAGAGTTTCGGCAAAACTAATTCGCCATTCATTTGAGAAATACATTCATTCTGTGAACGTCTTTTCGGCACAACTCTTGAGTTTAAAACAGTTTTAATGATCAAAAATTTAAGTTTTATTGGCATCCCTTCCCAAATGCCACTCAAAAAGATTATACTTTTATATCTTCTTATTATTATTCTTAGCCAATGATATGGACTGAAGACTACTTTTGCATTGAATTGATTTATTACTAAATGTTGTTAATCATTGATAAACATTGAATACATTGAATACATTGGAGTAAATTCTGTTAATTATTTTATTGAGACTTTTCAAGGATTGCAATGATTTGGGAATTATGTTCAGCGCTCGGCTCTAACCAAATGCTAATAAAACTAATATAAGTAAATGTAGTCACATATCATTTAAATCAAAGTATTTGGAAAATTATATCTATAAATGAATGACCGAAACCAAAGACCAGAGTCCACACAATATGTCCTCAAGAATATGGCGTTAATTAATTTTATTGATCACATGCTTTGCAAATCTCAACCAATTTAAATATTTTTGAATAATTCAAAACACTCTTCACTAAACATTAGGCTGAGTGCCAGAAATTAAGCAGTTAATAATGTAGCATGCATATTTTCAATGTCAATGTAGAGACAGTTTTCAAAGTTTTCATTTTTATAGAATTTAAATATAAGTCAATTAAAATTGCAATAAACAGAAAAATTGAAAGTCAAAAGTTATCTGTCTCATTTAATATATATTTTGAATTTCAATTGTGTAAGAGTAGAGTCAAATTTGAAAATAGAGTAATTCATTATATTTATAAATCCTATTGTGTTTTTTAGAGGGGGTTTACAGCTGTCCTTTCATTTGAGTCAATACTTTTATTTTTCTACTTTCAGGAAATAAATGCGGAAACAAAAAAAATAAGGACGGGTTGTGTGTGGGGTTGGAATTGGCAATACATCTCTACTCAAATATTTTTTTCAACTCTATTCTTATGAAATATAATAAAAATTATATGATTTTCAACAAAAAATAATAAACAGATTATTTAGAGAACTGGTGTTTAAAAAGTCGAATGAAAAAATATTCAAAGCCTATTTGATCGGAGAGAATTTGGAGTAGTTTTCATCTAATTTTCTCCTCTCAATCCCTATAGTGAGCTCATCCATACATGAATAGAGAGAAAGACAGAAAAAGTCGTGTCGTCCTAAAAAGTATGTGAAGAGTCCTAAAAAACTTTTTTGTTAATAAAAGTTGTGAATTGGAGTGAAAACTAGAAATTGCAATCTTGTTCCGATCAAACTGAGAGGGAGAACATATACTACCAGTCCTTACACACACACATATATATACCGAATAGAAAATTAATGAATCGTATGGTTAGGAGAGAGTCAGAGAAAATTTTTGCGATCAAAATGTAATTATCGTATTTTCAATGTCTTATCAAATATATCTTATTTAATTTTCTACTGAAAACATTTATAGAGGAAATCAAGTTGTAATTAAATGTCATTATTCATGTCATGACAACTGCACTGCACTGCCTTTTTAGCACAGCATTCAGATTCAGGGAAAATTATGAAAATTTTGCCTCAAAAACGTTTGTCAGGATTTAAATTGTTTGCAGAGATTTGCAAAACAAGTGAATGGAATTGAATGCGATATTAATCTAACGGACAGATTGTAAAACATTAGAAACTTTCAGAGCTATTAAACTGAGCCCAGAATAACAGTAAATCTCAGAATATAATAATGTTTGATATGCTTATAATGCTGGAATAGCCAAGCGCGACAGTCACCCGTGTAAATTAAATGAGTAATTTGCAAAATTTTGGCCAAAACTAACCACTTTCTTATCTTTACGTTAATTAGAGCCCAGATTATTGTCAATTTAGTTATATTAAATCTTATTTAGTTTTAACCTTTAGGTTAATCTACCTTGGCTATCCATTTTATAACTTCAAGACAATTAAATTGCACGTTAACTTTTATTTCACACTAGAATATGCATAACTTTTGTCAAATTAGAATTTATATTTTAAATTTACTTAATTTAATTGATTAAAAGTTTTAACTAGTAAATTTTCTAATTCATGGAAAATGTTTCAATATTATGGATATTCAACTTACGATTTAGTCTTTTTTATAATTTACATTGTTAATTTTATTTTAAAGAAATGGCATTTTAACAAGCATGTTCTTAATAAAAATTATATTCCACCTTGCACATTCTTAATACCGATACAATAGTGTTTTGCAGTGAGTTCTTGAGTTTTAGTTTTGTTTTGTTCATAAAAATTATGGATTTCTATAAAACAGTAAATGCTTTCAATATATCATTGAATGCATTGAAAAATATATAAAACGAAATAACAATAAATTGCGGTTAACTATGAGCTCAACATAAGTGTAGTTATGTTTTGATATATCGATTTCAATATAAGTAGGTCTCCGATGGCGAGCCATCACTGCGTGTCGGCACTCGTGTTAGAAACGGCTAGTTATCCAATATTACATATTATTGGAGTCACTTGTGAACAGTCAACAAACAGTACACAAGAGATGAATAAAACCCAAAAAGCATTCAAACATTTCGATTAGTTTATGGTTTATTGCCGTTTGTGTGCCTCTAATGTCAGTCCAATAGTTTTGATTGCAGGCAATCCAAACCCAAAAATCAAATTAAACTCGAAATCAAAATAAATAAATAGTTTAGACAAAAAGTTAGACCAATAAAACTATATCTTCCATGTGTTGGGCCACCACTGGAGTGAATCCATAACAGAAGGAATCACTTACTTTGCACTGCATAACAGACATAGAGTCCAAACTTAATCATTAATCTTAAGTTTTGTCAAAAGACTATTCAACAAAAAAGTTAATAAACAAATCATAAAAATCTAAACAGTTTTCGGGTTATAATTCTAAGGGAAGGGAATCCTATCCTATCGTAAACTAATCCATAAATTTGATTTAAATAACGGAATGTCAGTGTGAAAGTGCAAAAATGTTGAGCGCAACTGGCATTCCTTCGGCAAAATTAACTGATCCTTAAAATCTCTTTAAAGAGTGGCTCAGTTTTTCAAAGACTGAAATATGAAACCCAATTCCGGTTAGAGTTCTCTTCAACTCGTTATTAACCACTCATTTGATACACTGTTTTGCAAGTCATGAGAAGACCACACAATACTCTATTCTGTGTTACTATTCATTGTTTTTATTAGAAATCACACTTCAATGGTATCGTTATCTGAATTTTAAAACTGTTTTTTCTGTAAAAATGTTATTCTTTTGGATCAAATGCACTGTTTTTCCGAATCTAAATAAACACTAAATTTTTGTCTTCAATAGAGTAAGACTTGGAGTCAAACTCTATATTCAAGTAATGTTTTTGGGCTTTCAATGTGTAGAAGGATTACTACACATAACTCCAATTCAAAACTAGAATTTAAAGTTACTTTTTCTGAATAATAAAACTCTGTTGAACTTAAGATGTATTCCCATTTCACCCAATTTTCTCAAATATCATCTAGCAAAAAGTTTGAATTAAAAATTAGTTTTGGTCTAAAGTTGTGCTTATTTTAGATTTTTTTTCAGTTAAGATTTGATTAAATAGGTGATGGGTAATATGAGATTGTTTGCAAACTCAGGTTTTCCTATTCTTAACTAAAGTAATGTTTAAGTTGTTTGGAAATTATGTGATTCTGAGTCAAATTGGATTACAGCAAATAAGACTGGGTGATTCGGGTTTTGGATTCAATAAAAGTGAACTAAAAATTAGAATTTGCTAGTTATTATTGTATTGACTTAAAGGCCGCCTAAACTTTGTAAATAAAATTTTCAAATATGTTCTGTAATTTCTTTAGTGTTAACTCTTTTCAACAGTAATTCAAATTCTGATAATTATTGAGTTATAATAAACTTAATTGTTTTGAACAATTGTCTTAATTACAAAAGACTAATAATATTTTAAAGTATTCCTGGAAATGAAAATAATAAAAATGATAGTAGGAATTCCCCAATGAGTGACATTTGGATGGAAATCATTTTTTTTAAAAATAAAAATTGAGTGGAAATTCAAAATTTTCCATTTCGTCACATTTTCTTTGTTTATTTCTTTAAATAGTAATAAAGTTGTCGACAATGTGAGACAAATTATCCTTGATCATAATCATTATCAAAACAAAAACCACTAAAAAAGTAAAACTCATTCTTTTGAAAGGATTACATGTTTTTGGTTTTCAACTGAATTCAAAAGAAAGAATTCAATCGATTTCTAATTTCAAATGAGTTTTCTTTTGAGAAATCGATTCATTGGTTAAGAATTTCTAAGTATTTGCGAACTTTTCCAGGGAATGGAGAGAAACGGGTCAGACACTCATTACTGTCCTTTTGTATCCAAAAGAAAGACTTTTTATGACCAAAATGAATGCCGTTTCTAAAAAAGAACACAAAGTTTTAAGTAATGGTCGGCATAATCGACACAATCACTGACCGCCTGTGCTATAGATAGAGACGAAAACAAGACATCACATCCTTTTGTCACAGAGAATATCACCTGTGCTCAGATCAGTGCACAACCAAAAGGACAAAAGTATCCTAAATCAGTTTACAACTTAATGGGGTTATTATAAGCACTGGTGCTATGCTCTGCCAATATGTGGAGAGAGAGAGAGAGAGAGAGAGAGAGAGAGAGAGAGAG
>JAQFZI010001163.1:0-10986 GCA_034695605.1 Eupelops occultus
AGAGAGAGAGAGAGAGAGAGAGAGAGAGAGAGAGAGAGAGAGAGAGAGAGAGAGCAGACAAAAACCTAATGTGTTGGAAAAGTTGCCCCTTCACCAAAACCAGCGCACACTAAGACCCCTCAGCACCAGATTCGGTTCTTATTTCTTTTGCTTAGCCCTCACTTTGTGTCTCTCTTTTCCTTTTTATATTCTTTTCACTCGACTCTTATTCTGTTCCGGTGCTCATTGCCAGCAGCAGAGCAGCCGGTGTTGACGCGTGCAACGTGTTGTCAAGACGCGTGCTGCCTGTGCTGTGGCTCAAAAAGACAGCTGCCATTACTTGCTCTTAACATATTGCTGATGAGAGAGAGAGAGAGAGAGAGAGAGAGAGAGAGAGAGAGAGAGAGAGAGAGAGAGAATATTTTCAAATGGAAACATTGATTTTTAAATCGACTTTAATTTAGAATTTCTTCTTATAATTTCAAATAATGATTATTAAGTTTATACTAATTATTAGATAAAAATTGTTAAATATTATAATATATTATAAGAATTTCAAGAAATGAGCAAAAATTGTATAAATATTTCCAAAAATTAATAATTTTTATAAAAACAAATTTTCTGATAAATTTCAAACAAATAATGTTAGGGTCCATTTGATGACCATTGGATGAGCAGGGCTAATTTTAGGAGGTAGAGCTATAGTGGTCACCATTTCTCATATTATGGCATCGCTCTTATATTATGGCAATAAAGGAGAGACCAATTAAACGATCCGAAGAAGCGAAACATTTTGACCAGAATTCGGATCCCGAAGTACTCGAAAATGCTTTTGGGAGGTTAGAGGGGACTCGAATGAAGACCTCGAAGAACGTCGACTCACTATAAAATTCATTTAAAAAATAATTCAATTAATTAAAACTCTATTTTGTTATATAAATAAATACCTGAGCGACACCGACACGGGTCATGTTTTTCCAGATAATGCTCTAAAGTATCCCTGAAATCATAATTATATATATATAAGAATAACCTAGTGACAATTTGAAACCATAATGCATACCAGCCTCCACCGACTCTGACCATTACATGACTTCTCAGAATCTATAATACAAATAAAAATGTTTGCAAACGAATTAGTGTTTAACTCATATCAAACGGCCCGCGCTATCGGCTAAAATTGTGAATTGGCGACAACTAATATCAGGGAAAATTTAAATCGAATGTAGATTTAACCGAATAGAGTTAACTGGAACTCAATTTTTAAATTGCCTTTTAAATGACCTAAACTTTGATAAACTTTGTTATTTTAATCAATTAATTTCTATTAAAGTAAACGAAATTAATTTATTTCTAAAAGATTTTAATTGTTTTTAAAACTTGAGTTTTGGGTTTCTGTTTACACTTAAAAACATTGTATTAGTGATCGGGAGCTCACAATTTAAAACTTGGCCTCTGTTTGGCGCACATGGCGTCAATTATAGTTAGCTGTGACTTAATAAGTGACTGACCCGAACGAAAATCAATACTTTAGTGTCTCCGATACGATATTTGCCGTCAGAAATATATTCTAAATTGTATTGTGTGGGACACGTGCATCGGGACAGTAGTTCTACAACCTGTGCGTTATAATCAATATTATGTCAATATTATTGGTACTTATTATCTTAAATGGTTTACCCTTTCGTGTAGTGATTTGAGATCGTTTGTAATTATTTGTTTCCTAGACTTGTGATCAGTTTCACTACTATTGCTGTCGTCACTCATTTCCGATCCTTCAGCCAATTCGCGATCAATTTCTTCTTCGAACTGAACCAAAGTCGGCGCTAATATTCCTGAAAATCATAAAAATGATGTTTGAATTGTAATCACTTTTATATATTTTTATGTCAAATGAATAATAAGAATGAAATAAAAACTAATTTTTAAAAAACAATAAAATAATTGATTATTAAAAGCATAAGAATTTCACGGAAATCGTCATCAACAATAGAGATTCATCATGATAATTCATTATTAATGAATCATTAAATAAAAATAAGCCAAAAATATTATTTCAAAAATAAAGATTTGATGAATTGAAGAGGAAATAAATTTCAACTTTCTTTTAACTTAAAGTGTTTTGGATAGAAAATATTGTAAACTTGAAATAATTAATCAATTATTTTAGAATTCAAAGAATTCCAAGTTATAAATCCATAAATTATTTGATAATAAAATTCTAGAAATTATGCAATTTTTTTAACAAAAAAAATCAATAAAAAAAGTCTCAAAGAAGCGAAGGGAACAGATGTTTGTTTGAATGACTAATTTTTTTGATGTATTTATACCGAAATAAAATCTTTTGGAGAAATTCTAAAATAAGGTCTAATGAAGAAGACATTCAAAATCTCTCCCTTCAAAAGATATTTTTAAATTGGTTCCATGAAATCGATAATATTCTCTTGAAGTTTGAAAATTTCATTAACTTTGAATAATTTTATTCTGAGTTCAGGCGTGGAGTAAGTCTACAAAAATAGTTCCTAACGTTTCTTAAAATTTAAGATTTTATCCGTTTTTCTTAAACTCTATAATTTTGGGTAAAGATTATCGAAAATCCAAGAAAATGGCATTTTTTGAGTCAATGTACTTAAAATTTAAATGATTTTAAATCCTAAGATTTAGATATTTGAGAAATTAATAACGAATAACTTATAAATATTCGCTATCCAGGACAAATTAATGCACTATCTAGGTTCAATGCCCTGAAAAGACATTGGTCTGTCCCAGGAGAATGGTATATTGACTAAAAGTATCGTTTTTATAATCTAAATACGAGTCCAAATGTTTCTGAATTCGGAAATTCAATGTCAAAGATCTCAAAGAAAAAAGAGAACAAAACCTGAAATGAAAACTAACAACAAATCAATTGTTAAACATTTTAACAACTATTCGATGCATTTTATCTGAATCTATGAAAACCTTTATCCGAGTAATAGATTTTAATCTTTGAGGAAATCTCGCGAAAAAAAACCATAAAAATATAAAATAACAATTAAGTGGAGATACTATCGTTTGAAGTCTATTATAAAAATTTGAGTTGATTTTATCGCTTAATAGGAATACAATTCAATATTTTCTATCAATTTTTCACTCTTTCATCTTTTGTCTAATTTTCAGTTAAGTCTAAAATACAAAACTTAATAATAACTAATGAAATAGTGTTCCCAAAAGAATGTCGGATCAAATAACTATTATTGTTATAATTTATAATCAAATGAAATGAAATGAAATGAAATGAAATGAAATGTAGTTCATAAGAGTTAATAGCCAACAGTCAACAGGAAAATAATGTTTAGTTTGTGTTCTCATACCATGAATTGTTATGAATTCACTCAGGACTCGTATATCAGTGAACAGCACAATGAAGTAATTATTCATTTGATGGAAGGACTCAAATGGTACACAATATCAGCCTTACTATCATTTGCTATCATTTGATTACCCCTTCAAATGAATTGAATTTTCGTGAGTAATGTTCTCTTCGTTTCTAACATAAGTAGAAAACATTTGCCACAAGTTTTAGATTAATTGATTGATTCATTAAATAAAATGTTTAGAAACACAACAAATAATTTCATTGAAAAAAATTGAGATTACATTAAAAGTGAGCTATTTTTTAGTGAACAAAATTTTGGTTCGTTATGGAAACCAAATAACAATTCAATTTCGTTAAAAAGATTTCATTATTTATGAAAAATGCAAAGAATTAGAGAATTGAATATAGAATTGAAAAAACGCCCAAAACTTATTCGCCTTTCACTTCATTTCACGCTCTGACACTACTTTCCAATGTTTTCTTCTCTTTTGTTCAGAGGTTTTGTCTCTAAATTTTTGATTTTGAGCCCAATATAAAGAGAAAGTTTGAATTTGGGCTAAACTTTTTGTAAATATTTTGTGAATAATTTTTTGAATTTACATTCGTTTTATTCAATTATTTGACTCTTTTATCGCATGATATGAGAGGTATTCCGCGTTTTTCAGTCAATTGTTTTTCAAATAGTAATAAACTTTAATTTCTTTATTATCAGATTTGATGAGAATTTAAGAGATGAAAGACATACCGATTTTGGATCCTTTTCGCGCCACTTCGAGAAGACATAAAATAAAACTTTTTTCGTTTTTTCTAAGAACTAAATCGTCGGTTTCAAAGAGAAGGCACTCATGTATCTGCAAATGACGACACCAACTGATAAAGTTGGACACATTGTCTCTGGCATGAAATGTGCCAGGCTTAACATTGACTCGATAAACCACATCCTTTAATGGAATGGCAATATTGAGACTTCTACGGCCATTGGCCTCATATTCTCGCGCTCTCTTCAGGACATGGTTTGCATGCCTTCAAAAAAGCATAAAATTATAGTTTTTAGAAATAAAAGAAGTGTTCGTTTCTATTGTATTATAAACTATTGATTGATTGATAACAGACCTGCACAACACTACTCCTGTTTCCAATTGTTTGACAAAGTTGTCGGCATTGATATCCAGTCCATATAAAGTGTTGAGCCATTCAGCCAAGTCTTCCTTCATTGCATATAAATATTCTTCACTCGATTTAAAGGGCCGGAAAGGCCTGGGCTCCAACAGTTTAGTTTGCATTTGATTCTGTCCGTCGTTATTATACATCACTTTTTTTGGTGAAATATTGTTTGCCATTAGAATCACAATATTTTTTTCAATTTCTTTCAAAAATTTTGTTTTTTTTTCAAAGAAATATAATTATGCGAAGAATTTGATTGAATTTAAATCATATTTATATTAAAATCAAGTATTAAATTGAATTTCAAATGGATTTGATGTCAAATGGGAGGGAAGAACACAAATATTAGTTTACAATAGTTTTTAAACGAAGTCTCGAATTATAAATGCTTTCACTGAATAACGACTAAAGACATTAACAAATGTCTCACAGAATGAGAGTCTATTCAAGTATTAGTCCATTGAGTTTATTGAAGAGTTTCAAGATGAGAAGTGTCAGAACAGCACAGAACTGTTTTGCACCTGCGTTCTTTTAAGTAAATATGAGTCCAATCTGCGGCCAAAGGGTGAATGTCTTTCGACTCACCAATTATTCTTCGAAAGTCATAATCTATTCTCTGGTGTCATAAAAACCGGTGATAAAAGAGAATAACAATATATGAGAGGATGTGATGACACCCAAAGATTCAATTCATATGCAGTGCTTTATTGCAGTTATAATATGAGAATCACTTCCAAAGTTCTCATGTTTTCAGTATTGGTTACCAATCGATAGTCGGATCGATCTTTTGTTTTAACTAAATTTCATCGTAAATGACACACATTTGGGTCAATCTTATCGAAAAGGATATCCGATTTTGTTAGCGTTCATTAAAACCAATAATTTTTATTAATATCTTTATAAACATTTGACTTTTATTATTATTATTATTATATAAGTTATATATAAGTACTTAAAACTGATAACTGTTTTGACTTATTATTACTCACTAATGAAAACATTCACAAAACTGTTCAGAGATAAGTAGAATCGCTTTGACTCTAATCTTCTTTTAATCTTTCAGTAATGAGTGGTCCAAAAGTAAACAGAAAACGCAGTAAACATATTATAAATAGATATTATCGATAGAAATATTGGTTTAAAGGCATTATAACAATGATATGTTTGATTGCATAACACTTAAGACCAGTTATTGAGTCACACAAACACTGAATTTGAAGCCCAGAAAACGTCTACACTATTAATACACTATTAATTGTATTGAAATTCTTGCCTTTAATAGCATAGCCAAAAGCACCGGTCAATCCACTAATCGGGACATCTCTTCTAATACTAATTTATTTTCAAATAATCAGATCGGATGAAGGATTTCGATGAAAAGGTTGACAAAAAAATATCAATTTTTCGGTTTATTAAACAATAGTTAATTGAATTTAAATCCAAAACTGATTGGAACTTTTAGAGTGCAGTTGAGTTGTAGTGAATAGTGTGAGCACTGGTATTAAAAGTCAACATTTATTTGAGAGCATCATTGGAGTAGTGTTTGCGCTTTGAATTCTTACACAACTGTGTGAACAGACATGCGATGCAATAACGGCATTGAAGGCATTGCAGGCATTGCGGAGAACATGACGTCAGGCGAACAGTGAATACAAAGCTGACACTCACTCGCAGTCTTTTGCTGTTATCCCAACCAATCGACTCAACTATTTTCCCAATTCTAGTATTCCTTATGTAATACTTTTGTGATTTGTATTAGTATTTAGTCAATTCATTTCAATAATATGACATAAATTAGTTTATAATAATTTTTATTTCAATGAAACTTTTGACATAATTTCTCTCAAAACTACTGTTTTCTCTATTTATCAAAAAACTTGTTTTTTCCTGAATTTTGTTTTCTACAAAACTTTTTTCAATAACTGATTGAAAGCTCAATATTTATTTAACTGATTGTTCTTTTCTATCAAAAACTTTTTCAATTGTTTCTCTAAAAAAACTAAGTTTTTATTTCATTTCAACTGAATTTTATTAAATTTGAATATCATTTCATTACTCATTTCAATTAAAATAAATTTTTGCATTTATTAAACGCAAAAAAAGATCAATTTTCAACCTGATTGCCTTATATAGTCTAGAACATTTGTAAGTGAAATAAAACATAACTCAAATAAGTAAATGATTACACAATTCAAGGAAACCTTAGATTATAAAAAATAAGCGGACAATTAAATTCAACAACTTATATGTTAACCAAATATCGTTTTTCTCTTCTAGCATATTATGGATGTGCAAGCTATTTTGCTTTTCATATTTCATTAGATATTATAACTATTCTGGGGTTAAAAGGTTTCCTTTTTTTTGTTGAAACTATTCTTCTAATAATATTCTAATATTTTGACCATTTTTTAGAGGAAAACAAGTTTTGAAGAAAAAACTTTAGACATAAGTTATAGTTTAGTGGAAGTGTTGCGCATCTCTGATAATAAAGAAAAAGCAGGGATTTGTCCTTAACATACGTCCCACAACAAACACTTTAATTTGAATTTATTTTTAATAAACTAAACCGAATAATAAACAAAATTTACCCAAATTTTCACTTTTCGTTCCTACGATTGCAATGAATATAAGACTCGTTTTTAGGTTCCGTTCCAATGATTGTGTTTTCAGTTCTCTATTACCAGAGATTGTGTTTTATTCGACACTAAATGTATTTCTTTTGTTAAAACCAAACATTCAATAAAAGAGAAACATATTTCTCAATAGAAAACAATTATCTTTTGAGCCAAAAGAAGGCAAACATAGACTGCAAATAATTGATTCATATCTGAAAAGCCATAAAAGTAGAGGTTATGAAACAAAAATATAATATATGCGATCAATGAATGAAACTTTGTTGAACTGATCCAAAGTAATGCCTTAAGACCACCACCACTCGTGTTCTTCATTTTTTCAGATTATTATCACATTTTATATATTTCCCCAAATTCTCAAATTTAATACAATATTCATTTGAAAGATCTTTTTATTAATATTAAGCTATTATTTCTTCGATAATATCTCTGATATTTGATATTTGATAAAAAAAATCTCATTTTTAACCCAAAACTTTTTTTTTTGAGGAAATGTTTGGAAATATTTATTGCTTTACTCCTATTTATATATAATTATTGAAAATTTAGGGAATAATAGGTTTGGATTAAACTTTCAGATAATTATTTATTTTATAGGAATTGAAAAATAAAATAAAGTGTCCGAACCGGACATTAATTTTTTAGAATTGATATAATTGTCAGATAATTGTTTTTAGGCAAAAAATGAGCCAATTATTTAATTCTTCCTGTGAATCAGGTCATAGAGTTAGACAAAACTATTTCACATCTAATGCTTAAATGTTTGGATTAATTACTTAATTATTAGTTGCGGTCGAATATAATTCAAAATTATTATAAATCATTATTTGCGAACAAATTGTTAATTGACTCAATGTTTTCGTGATTTAATGTTAAACAGTCGTCAAAATAAAACAATTCTTTATTTAATTGAATTTTTTTGAAAGTGAAAGAAAAAGTAGTGAATAGTTATTGTTTAGAATGCAATGAATGAATGCAATGAATGCTTCAATTACTCAACTCATCCTTCGCTGAATAAACATTAGATTTGATACTCAATAACTGAATTTTATAGTCGAAAGGCTTTAATTTTGGCTTCAATTTTGCATTCAATTAAAAAAGTAATTTAATGTTGTTTTCAAATTATAAGATAATTAGTGGATTCAATAGCTATTGAATACCAAAAAATTTGATTGCAATGAAAAACAAGTTTTTATTGAAGCTCCGGTTATTTTAATGGAAAGAGTCTCTTGGAATTAATTGTCAATTTCCTTAAGCAATGTTATAATACAATATTATAATGGGATTAATAAAAATACAAAATTCTGTGAGAAAAATGAGTGGTTTTGCATAAAATAATAATTTGTGACACGTTTTTTAGATGAGAGCATCGCTTCTGTAATGCATTTGTTTTAATAATTAATTCAATATTAAAATTGTTTTGGATTTGCGTTCAATTGATTAATGTCTTCGAGTAATTCGTTTCTGTAATAGCTTAAGGATTGGAGGTATAAGACATACATAATTTAGATAATCACTGCATACCTGTCCCATATCTCAAATGCCATATTTCATTTGATTTAAGGTCAGTTCAAAATTTTTGAATGAAAAGATTGAGTAAATGCTATATAATTGGAAAATCACGAAATCATACGTTTCTAAGAATAGCTGTTAATCCAAACCAATAAAACGGTATTCAAATCATTCATAATTTTATATACTTTTTTTCAAACAAATGATAGTCAGAGGTTATCAACGGAAGGGTATTTTAAAACTCCTCTTAAATTATTAAACTATTTTGATTCTTGCCTAAACTTGGTTTAAATATATTCTTAGCCATAATTAACTATTTAATTCAGTTTAAATGATTATTTGCTCATTTCTTTCGCTTTTCTGAGGGTTTTGAACTTCGGTCTTAAGAAGCTGTTGGACCGACCCTTTCCCACCTCTGATCAAATCAAATATCAGTTTATATGTTTGGCTCAATTTTCTCAATAAATTCAGTAGTATTTAGGGATCAATGTTTGTGTCAATCACTGAATACATTAATATTTGTGGTATTTGTCATTTTGACAGACAATTTGTAAATAAAAATAAAAGGAATTATAAATAATTTTAAAATTAAATAATTTAAGCCATAAATGACCCAAAAATCATGTATTTTTATCAATTATAGTTAATATTTGATCGAAATGAGAATAAGTGGCTTAACTCCCACTTAAATGCAATGACATTCAAATTCTCAATTTTTATTCGACGCTTAGATTCGTATCTGAATTGAGTCTGATTTCAATTGAGATTAAAAACAAAACTGTGAAAAAAGATATCCATTGAAATGATGGAAAGCATTCACACATATGATTAAAATAACAAAAATATTTAATTGTTTAGACTTATAAAAAAGCATGTCTTGTATTCTCCAAAAAGACGTTGTGTTCCGTTAAAAATGATTAATTATTAATTTCTAAATTAAATGAGAATTAATTTGAATAAATATCTGGAAGCAAATGACAGACAAGGGATTGGAATGACCCGAATAAACAATTTTGAGTTGAGCTATAGTTTCAAAAATAAATTAAAACAATATTTTTGAAACAAAGCTTCAGATCCAGTGATAAACAAAATGAATTAAACCGAAAAAAATTCAACGATTGATGAAATTTATTGAAAAATGACGTCAAAGACATTAAAGACTATAATTAGATGAATAGCTTTGAATTCAACCAAAGTTTTAATCCTTTGCTTTGATAGTAATGCGAAACTAAGTTTTGATGGATTGGAGGCAACAAATTCATAACTAATAAATTATAAGGAATTCCTCTTTTGGTTGTGCATTCATGGCATTCAATGTTGACTTCAAGGCTGAATTTGAAATTATTTGATTCCTGAATGCGGTTATCTTCCAATTCTTTATGTTTCTCATTATTTTCAAACATATAATTAACAAATCATTTCTGTTGTAATAAAAATAAAATTATTTTCAAAAAGAGTTTACCTTATTTTGAGAACTAAACACTTATTTGATAATAATTTTTCAATTAATCAAAACTTATTTTGTGTTAATTTATTCCCAATTAAACAAAAAAAAATATTTATAGAATTTAAATGAAGTAAAAGTTGTAAAAAATTGAAACGAATTTTGATTTAAATAAAAGAAAAATCAAGCGGTGACTGGAATAAAGTGCCCACTCCTTATAACAGTGTCGGCCAAAGTAATATTGAGAAATAACCCTTATAATTCCTTTGGTGGCGCTTCTTAAGACAATTTTTATAGAAAAAATAGTCCATTTTATTTATTTTTCATTATTTCAGGAAATAACTGATTTATTGCATATTTACGATAAAAGAAGTCTTAATAAACCGGAACTTAATCTCTAAAAGCTTTAGACAAGTAAGAAATGGCCACTTCCTATGGCCTACATTTTACCCCTATTACCTTCAGGATTTTGAAGAGAATTTTGAATTGATCATACAACTTAGACCTTCTTAAGTCTAGACTCTAGAGATATAGTCTAGAATTTATACTAAATTCCTGAATCCCTTAAAGAACCTGCCTTATAAAGCTTATAAAATTCATACCAAATTCAAATTGAAAAAAATGTAAAAAAATCACTTTTGTATATAACTTTAAAAAGTAGTTTCGGAAAACGTTTTAAAATACTATTATTGACTATTTTAAGGGATTACCCTTCAGTTTGAATGGAAATGATTAACGACTCTTTAAATATAATTTTTTACAAATTGGGTTCATTCAAGAGGTATGAAATATGAAATATTATTAAATATTAGAAACTTAAGTAATAACTAGAGTTAAGAATTATCGGGAATAAAAACCTCTCAAATCGGTCGGGAATCGGGAGTTAAAAAGTGGTC
>JAQFZI010001164.1:0-10983 GCA_034695605.1 Eupelops occultus
CACTTCATAATGAATGACTCGAAAAATTGGACGGAACCACATATTTTCAATCCCGAAAGGTTTTTATCTAACAAACATTTATCTAACAAACAATACGTCAGAGTCAGACCCCCGGCCTTTATTCCCTTCAGCGTCGGCCAGAGAAGGTGTTTAGGCGAGAAGTTGGCTCTCAATAACCTGTTCTTAATCTTGGTCCGATTTCTTCAATTCACAAAAGGCTATGAAATAGCACTACCAAAAGATGCGGCGGACCTGGACCTGGATCCAAATCCCAATACTGCCTTTCATTTTCAATATCCAAAACCATATAAAATACGATTCATAAGATCTCTATTTTTATCTTTTTATCAATAATTACTTAACTTTTAATTACAATTAAAATCTTTTGCAAACATTTGTAGAATTGATGTAAAGATAACAAAAATATTTCAAATAAATAGTTTTGTAATTAATTAAAACAAATTAAATTTTTAACAAAATTATTCAAAATATATTAAATTTCAATAAAATTATAAATATTTTTAATTTAATAAAATTGTTTTGAAGGAAATTTTTTTAGACTCTAAGCCTATTATTTAAATGTTTCATAGTCTTGATAAATTTAATGGAAAATTAATTATGGGTCAGTTAGAGGACATTTAGAGGACATCCTTGCTCAACCAAGGTCAGTTATGTAAATTGAGGGTCAATTATGTAATTTCAAGGCCAAACAATTTTTCGATTTATGGCCCATTAATTAAAAATTGCTTCAAGGTCATTTAGAGGACGTTTAGAGGTGAGATAGAGGTCAAGTATAGGGCAAATAGGACACTTACTGTCACGTACACCACTGCAATGTTAAGGGTGTCCTCACGTAAGCCAAAACATATTTCTTAGAATTTTAGTGATAAATATCTATTAATAAATAAAAGTTTATAAAATTTCCAAACAAATAAAATAATGACTAATTCTTAGAAACATTTATTGATTTATTTTTAACTTAATTACAATTCAATTCATTTTAAATTTTGATTCAGAAATGAAAAACAATACAATTATCAAAAAATTATTGAAATTAAAGAATAATTGGAAAACTTATGCTCTTTGAGGTCAGCGGTTCTTCTCTTCTTCTAAAGTTTAATAATGGTTTTTGTTCTTGGTTATATTTTTTAATGCTTGAGTCCACCAATAGGTCAACCAAATCCTCTATATATCAGTGTTAACCACAGCCTTTAAGATCTTAATTCTTTAAGATATATAGGTCTTCAATAAAAATACATTGGATTACAAACTTTGACTAAAAAAACAAAATAATACAAAAGAAAAAGTTATTATAACTTAAGATAAGTTTTAGTAATTAAGGTTAGCGTTTCTTCTTTTAAGTTATCTTGCCCTTGCTACTTCATTGCTTTCTTTATGTCCCCTTCTTATCCTCCATAAATGATTTGAAATGAGATAATAGAATATGAATGTTCATTTGTAAATTTTTCAAGATGATGTCTTTTAACAAAGTTTCTTAGAAAAATTTACAAATAACCCACATTCAAATTCGATTATATCCTGTTATAGTTTAAACATGATGCTTCCATATTTATAAGTTGTGGCTATAACTAAATATGACTAATCTTTATGGCTCCTATGACAAATAATTAAATGATGTAATTTTTCAAGATGATTCTCAAGTTCATTTTAATAAAAAAAATTCAATTTGAAAGGTCAAACTATAATTAAGAAGTTTAATAGAACAGATTTCATACTTAAGATACTCAATCGTTTTTGAGTAATAGTCTTTCCAATTTTAAAAGGTCTGTCCCCATTTTGGGTTGACATTAGAAAATAATTTTTCAATTTAGAATTATTCGACTCACATTAAGATTGGACAGAATTTTTGAGAAAGCACATTTTCCATTGTTAAATGTCCTTTGCTTTTGACTTAAGTAAACTTTTTTGTGGTTTCCTTTTAACCAATCATTTTGTGTTATATCTGATTAACTCTTAATTATGTCGTTTGCAATGAGTCGGAAATGAAATACATTAAAGCTTTTAAATACAATTTACGATATTTCCAGAAAAATGAGTCATATATTGAGAAAAGTCTGTTTTGAATTTGAAACACATATTGAGCTCAATTGATATTCAGTCAAAACACAGGAATGGCATAACTTCTACTGCCTTTCAATTATTGTTTCTTTAATATACAGTATAATGTAGTTTACAATTGGTTTACATTTTCATCTCAAACGGGATAAACAGTTTCTAATACTCTCTTGAATTTTAAGATATTGATTATAAGTATTGATATGTGTTATAGATTATATACCCGACCAAGAGCATACAAATATGAGTCTTAGGGGAAATGGAATATTATATTAAAATATGTATTAAAAATTAGAATATATATTAAAGTAATGCACTTTGAATTTGAGTTTGAGCATGATTCTTTATTTGGAAACTACCAGTCATAATAGAAAGAATTGATACCTGGCCACCCCCGATCTGAGCGCAAGTGTATAACTGTGTTATTACTGTAATTACAACATAAATAAATAGATTTGTTTATTTGGAGCTCAATTGCAACGAATAAAGATTTGAATAAATTCTTTGTTTTGGTTTAGAGCCATAATAATTAGTTTTTGTACAGAACTCGAAACTCAAGTTAATGTTTATGAAAAACAGAGGAATTCCTAATGTAAACCCTATGGCACCCATTGATGGAAAAAGTTGCATAAGAGCACAGGTTTCGCGAACTCATTAAAAATGGTTTGCACACTTGGAAAGGCCGGCATTCGTTTAATTAAATCCTTTACTCATCGTTAAGCAAAAAATCAAATATTTGAAAACATTTAGAGATTTTTTCGCTCAAAACTCATACAAATAATTAGAAAATATGTTAACTTATTTAAAGTAACGCTATTTTTCTCATCTATTTTGCAAATCTCTTATGATTTTAGTCTTCAATCATTAGTATTAAGACATAAGTTTAGGAGAGAAGAGAAGAAATTCAATTATAATCTAAATATACATAAAAAGCGTTTTGTTTTATTTTGTGGTTCAAAAGGAGGCAAAAATTAGTGAAACTTTTTGTGTGATATTTATAAACATAAAGAGCGCCCAAATTATTAGTCGCCTGTTTTATGTACTATCAAACAGGAATCCCATGTATTGTACGCATCCGATGGTAATGAGAGCCAAACGCATAAACACATACCGCAGGAGAGGTCCTCGGCCTAAGACTAAATTTAGGTTTTTGCTCTACTCCGGGAGCTCTTAGGATGCTTAGAGCTTAGGATGCTTTTGGCCGGGACTACTATTTCGATACCAATAGTGAGACTCCAACTCTATGTTCAGAGCACTGATCTTTTGCAGCAATTCTTATACATTTGAATGAGAACTCTATTCTATAGCAGACCTGACTATCAATGAAGAGGTGGAGGAGGAATCACTATGGGATGGGATGAAACGATTGCATGCAATGCCAGGAAGTGAAACATAACAACAGACAACTTTTGTTCATTCAATTCTGAACCCAATTCTTATTATTATTCATCAAATATTAATATTTATGACAATTGGCTTCAATTTTTTCATCACTCCATCAAAATCTATAATTAGTTTTTATTTATAAACACCTTTTCTTAACTAATTTTTGTGGAAAATATTTCAAAGTTTTTAATTTAAGTAAAACAACAAATCATTGAAATATTCTTCAAATTTAACTCAAAATGTGTTCTCAAATAGTTTTATTCATTTAATAAAATGAATGAAAATTACTTAATAGTTGTGAAACTCAATTATATTCTCTCAATATTTACTTTAATTTTGATAATAATGTAGAAAATTATTCAAATAATTATTAATTTCATTAAATTTAAATAATCTATTGATAAAAATGAATGAAATTTCAAAAACTATTTGATATTAAAGTGCTTTAGTGCTACAAAATTATTAAAACATCGATTCGACACCGCTTTCAGGGGTGGCTCTGACAGACCACCAGGATTCAAGTGATAGGAACAGCTCTGATCATCCATCAACTTATGAAAACATAGCGGTAACGGATTCAATAGATAGCATATTAGAACCAGAACCTATTAGTGGGATCAGTAGTGGCCACCACCAGTTTAATCACAAACCAGAATTTCATAGATTATTGCTTTATAACCCGATTAGTCACTTAATAATGTTGGATGTCTTCCGGAGTCTAAAGACTTTGCTGAAGACAAGTCGCGTTCAAATCGATAACAACATATTTCGACTCCACTACTCAATTACAGTCATTTTATTGCTGGCCTTTTGCGTAATCATTACAACCAAGCAATACGTTGGCGATCCCATAGATTGTGTAAGAAGTGAAGCCATTCCTCAAAGTGTTATCAACACTTATTGCTGGTATGTATTGATAGACACATTCACTCAACATTTGTAATGATTAAAAATAATACTTTCCTCTACTTATTGTTTGTAACAAATTTTCTGTCAATCAAAGGATTCACACAACATATACTGTGCCAAGGAGCCTCCACAAGGAAGTGGGTGTTGATGTAGTCGCACCAGGAGTGGACATGGAATCAAATCCAAAAGAGTTTCGATATCATAAATATTATCAATGGGTTTGTTTTGTGCTGTTTTTTCAATCGACATTGTTTTACATTCCCCGATGGCTGTGGAAAATGTGGGAGGGTGGCAAAATACAGGCCCTTATGATGGACTTGGATGTGGGCGTCTGCAGTGAAGCAGAGAAAAAGCAAAAAAAGAAACTCTTAGTCGACTACCTGTACAATAGTCGAGGCCATCACGAATGGTATGCCGCCCGATATTTCTTCTGCGAAATATTGGCTCTGGCCAATGTAGTGGGGCAAATGTATATGCTCGATAAATTCTTTGATGGTGAATTCCTAACATATGGGCTCGAAGTGATCAAATTTTCACAATTGGACCAAGGTAAGTCTGCACAACTCCTACAACAATAACTTTAGAACATAAACTAATCACTCAATTGTATGCTTTCAGAGGAAAGGATCGATCCTATGATACGTATATTCCCTCGAGTGACAAAATGCCGTTTTTACAAATACGGGCCGTCGGCCAATATAGAGACTATCGATGCTCTCTGTTTACTGCCTCTCAATATAATCAACGAAAAAATTTATATATTTGTTTGGTTTTGGTTTTTAATATTGGCTGCACTGACAGCCGTTGTCATAATGTTTCGTTTAGTTATAATCGCGTGTCCGCCCGTCAGAGTATATCTACTGAACCTACGCTTCCGATTCTCACAATTAGATCACTTGCATACCATCGTCCGCCGCACATCAATTGGTGACTGGTTTCTGGGTAAGTCTACTCTATATTCTGCGCTTTCATTAATGCAAAAAACAGAATAACATTGAATTTTCAAAAGCAGACCAATATTTAAGGAAATAACTAAGAATGCACTTGACATATGTCCTTTCAATAGACTTTCCATAACTATGTCTCTTAGATCCTGTTTTCAGATCTAATAGGTCTGTAGTCTAGACCTATTAATTATTCTAAAACGATATAAGTGTCACTCTTTGCATATCGTAATGAATTGCAGTCAAAAGCCATTCAATTTGTTAATCACTTCTAAATTTAAGTTTTACGAAGAGTTTCTAATTATGTGTATTTTCATCAGTGTATATGTTGGGACAAAATATTGATAGCGTTATATACCAAGAAGTAATTCAAGATTTGGCCACAAAAACTGATTCGCAGCCCAAAGAAAGCGCATCACTAATGTCTTCTTAAGATCTTCTAAAGTTGAGCTGATCTTGGCCTCAAAAAAGAAGATAAGTGTGTAAGAGATGGTCAACTGATGACAATTTTCTATTGCAAACATCAATTGATCCCATTTCAAGACAATTGGATTATCCAAAAGAAATGTTTGACACAAATAGACAATAAATAATAATAGAGAAGAATCGGTAAAGCAATTGGTTTAGGAATTCATTGATTTAAAAATTATTTATCTATAACTAAATATCAGATTTAGAGGAAAAAAATAGTCAGAAAAACTTTCAGTCATTTAATCATTTTATAAATATATAAAACTTTTCCAATTTTTCTATTTATTTATTGAACAAAACGATTGGTATTTGTTTTTTGATTGTTTTAATTATTTGAGAAAAATTCAGAGATTTTTAAGAATATGTTAAATATGTGTAAAAAAGTATAATTCTATTCAATTAAATTGAATTTAATTTTGAGTTGATTTGATGCTGTGCTGAGTGGCGCTACATTCACAGCTCTGGCGAAGGAAAGCAAACGTTTTGCGTAATCTTAAAATTCGATATCAAAGCCAAAAGTTTTGTGAAAAAATTATTAGAAGCTTTAGATACAGATATAGTGGTTCTGTGACTCAAGAGTTATACTTCAGTCGACACAAACTAAACGTTTGTTTTGAAATCAATTCTTGAATTCTTGATAAATGCCTTTCAAGTGAATACTCTTTTAGTTTTTTAGTTCTATTGGTTAGAACAGTGCCTATAAGTCATCCCAACAATGCATTTATGGACAGTGTCTTTGATCATCATTTATATTCTGACCGTTGATTTCGATTACAGTGAGTATTGTATAGGATATGTCAAAATTCACTCAAACCCTACTTAACTCTAATTTAAGAACTAAAGCCCCAATAAATTGCCCGACCATTACATCCGTAACAAGGCTCCAAATTATTTATAGAATAAATCAAAGTAGATAGATCAAAATTCAATATTCAATGTATTGAACAATCAATCAGCTGTTTGGCTCTGAGATTATAATCAAGAGCACAGAGAGATCGCATACTCTATAAGGTTAGGGAGAATATGGTTTGGATTGCATTCTAAGCGTTCACTTCATGCTTAAATCGTTTTGATCCTAATTATAGCTCAAACACTCCTAACTCAATGACATAGACTCGCTTTGATTCTCTAAAAATATTCATTTAATGACAGAACAGATTCTTTTGTACTGAAAAACTGCATCCATTCATATGTGCCTCAAATTCATAGTTAAAAACTACAATCAAATTACTTATCATTGAGATCTCCAAATAGACACTCAGCCATTGATAATAAACCAGTGCTTCCCTGGTAGCAATTCCGCAAATACATGCACAAATAAACATCACCATCATAAAATAACCCAAAATAACTTGATAAATCCTGCAACCGAAGACACTAATTGATTTAAACTAGCAAAAAATACATTTGTATAGCACTTAATTATTTCAAATAAACAGTTCATTTAAATGACAAATAAATGTAATAAACATTTGAAAACTGGATTACAAATACAATAACTGAATCTAAAGCTATGTTTATCCACAAAACAATAAACATTTTTATTTTATTAACTTTTTTTCAACCGTTGTCAGCATTTTTCAATCACTTCTTAAGAAATACTAATAAATCAAATGTTTTGTTGAAAGAAAGTTGAAAACTATAGACAAAACCCAAACTTGCAATCAATTGAAACCAATAATAATCACATTTCAACTTCAATTTTCAACACATTTGCAAATAATCTATAAAAAGTTGCCTCAAATTGCTCTGTCATTTGTCAACTGAATGTGAAAACCAAGTGCATCCAAAAAAGTTTTGATTCATTGATATTTTAATCCCATTATGTCTTTTATATGTTTTTTACTGAAGAAAAATTAATTCAAAGGTTCGGTAAACGGTTTGCAACGGAATGACAAACAAAACGATGAAACCAAAGTCAAGTGTAAGGAAGTGGTAGACGAAGCGCTCAGACAGTACTGGGATCACTCTAAAGGTCATTTTAAAAACATTTACTCAATCTGTTATAACAAATAAGAGCAAGAATATTTCCAAAAAATAGAACACCATTTTTTAACCAAAACATTCCTATTTTAAGAATAAAAATAAATTTGATCTTGACAAATCTATTAAATATATTTTGAAAAAACAACACATAATTTAAACTTTTTTTGAGTTAATTTTAGTTAAAGAATTTATGACAAAATAAATAAAACAAATTTGTGACCTAGTTCATCTTTAAGTATCTATTGAACTATGAGTTTATGTCTGAATAGAAAATGCTATCGAAGAGGAAGACGACGACGAAGATAATAGTCGAGAAAATAATCCATTAACACATCAAACACATGAAGAGGAGGAATGCGAAGATTCTAAGGAAGATGATAACGATGATGACCACAAAGACGAGAGTGAAGAAGTTGAAAAAGTAGCCCAGGTTAAATCTTCAGAGACTAAAGAAGATACTGAAGAAGAAGATGAAGAAGAAAAAGAAGAAGAGAAAGACGACGAGAAACAAGAATCAGCTAATAGTCAACAAAATAGTGAAGAAACTAAAAATAGTGCCACAAAACAAAACGACGAACGAATTGAGACAAAAGACGATAAAAGTAAAGAAGAAGACAATGAAGACAAAGATAACGAAAGTGAAGACAATACTAATAAAGATAATGACAATAATAATGACAATGAAAATGAAAGCGAAGAGGAGGAAGTAGAAGAAGTGAGACATCGTTCACGCGCTCATATCGACGATGTCCTCAGATTATATGAAATCGGTTCTCAAGATGTAAGACATTTTAATTAACTATTTTTTTGTAAATTATTTGTTTTGCAGGACATCAGTGAAAATAATCTAATTTTGTCGATATTTCGCGAAATGAAAAGACTTTATGAGTCTTCAGTCAAACCTTTGGAAATGATTTATAAGTATAGACACATCACTACACGACTGATCACGTAATCCATTAAATCAATTAAAACAATAAAATATTAATCTAAAGAATATCTTCAGAGACGCAGAATTGCTTCGCAAGCAATCGATGGTACTTTTCTTGGGACAAAAATCAACGGGAAAGACATCTTTAGTAAACTATTTGTTGGGAATCGATGGCACACAAATGGAACTGACAAAAGGTATCAAATTCTAGATTTACTTCAACACAAATTTAATCAACTATGGTTTCAATTATGGAAAGGTGTGGCAACGGGTTATCCCCACTTCACAGTTTTGAGTTATGGTGAAAATTATACCCGACTCAGTCCTACAGAACTTTCAGCTGATTTCACATTTTCAAGTCTTCAACAATTTGGACAACAATTTCTGGAGAATTATATTCAGGCCTATAGAATGCCAATCAAATTATTGGAAAAGGTATCAAATTTAGGACTTACATGGAAAAGGAAATCATAAAAGTTTATGGCTAATAGCCATTGGCTATCCTTTTAATAGAAATGTTTTTATATCAATTATCTCAAACTTTTTTCAATTAATAGATGACAATAATCGATAGCCCGGGACTTATAGATCCTATCGGCGGCAAAATGGCTGCCGCGGGACAAGTAATTGACAATGATGTGTATCAGTGGTTCATTGATAGAAGTGATGTCATATATATTGTGATAGACGTCACTCAAATCCAACTCTCGACTGGACTCAAACTTTTGATTGAACAGCTCAAGGGTTAGAAGAAATCAATTGATTTGTTTATTCTCTTCTAAACGGTATTTATTTATCGAAAGGACGTGACGTACGTTTCATTTTAAGTAAGACAGATTTGGTACCTGAACAATCACAAATTGTAACAATCATTGGTCAACTCTTATGGATGTTATCCCCAATTATGCCGAGTGAAAGGCCACCACAAGTGTTCGCACTGACCAGTGAGTGTTCAAACACTAATTTACAAACCATTGCTTAAAACGAATGTCATGTTTAAAGCTGTTCCACAAGACGTTTACGACGCCTTCATTGATGATCAGGAGATCTCATGGCTTAAGGACTTATCGAATCAGATAAGTGGCATAAATCGCGTCGAATCACGAATAGCAGCCCTTAGAAGACATGCCATACGAGTTAGGAACCATGCTAAATTAGTGGACTGCTATTTGGCCACTTTCTATAAAAATAAAGGAATCTTTACTTTCGGTAAATCCTTTCACTTAAAAACTCATTAAACAAGAATTAATCAAATTTTATCTAAATTAGGCGCCAGTTCTCGACAACTGGCCAGTGATATAACTGAAAACCCCCACCAATACAGGGTCTATAGCGGAGCTTTGGCCGGACAGTCACAAAATATCTCCAGATATGATCTGCCGGATCCGGGCGTTTACAGGGAATTTTTTAGGTATTTGTTATTCAATTACGACAAAACTTAACCGTATTTTCTGACATATTTACAGATCTAATCCATTGATTGACTTTAAGCCACTGACATCAACTTGTTCATATTTCAAAGGCTGTCCCATTGACAAACTGGACATTACTATAGCCTATCAGTAAATGATTTTAAAAATAATTACAATTAAGATTAAATCCAATTATTTTGATAGACTTCCAGAACTGGTGGGCAAATACAAGAAACTGACGAGAATACAGCCCTACCCATAGCCCATACCATCCAATTAGAGATCATTTAAATAATTATTTGGTTGAAAATAAAGTAAAATATTTAATTGTTTCGATGATTTAATTTACGATCGAATCCAGAGATTAATCACTTATTAAATATATTTTTCATAATTAAAAACATTTGAGTCTAAGTTTGGAGACAAAAGTCTAAGTATTTGAAAATCTGTAAAAATTATTGAAGACTATCAGTGACCCCATCAACACCTAATGGCTGTGCCGATGGCCATAAATGTACCGAAAGTGCCGCCACCCTATCAGTCAGTAAGTGATTACCGAATTAGTGAACAATTATCCAAATGTTTCATTTGAAACAATACCTGAACCATGACTTTGGCCATCGATGAGAGTAATTCACGTCCTCTCAGTCCTAATCTGTAAATCATTTTTAAATATTAGTTAAAAATAAATGATTCAAATGAATAAACACCGAACAAAAGTTTGTGCAAAAATCAATAAAATCTATTCCAATTATCTCAACATAATGTGGTCAGAGATATACAAAATCTGCCATGTACAGAGGGTAACAAAATACCGTTTTTGAACCCAAAGTAATAGAAGTGTGATTGAATATTCAAGCTAGTATGA
>JAQFZI010001165.1:0-10977 GCA_034695605.1 Eupelops occultus
GACTCTCTCTCTCTCTCTCTCTCTCTCTCTCTCTCTCTCTCTCTCTCTCTCTCTCTCGAGGTTTTTGTCTTAAAATGTCATTGGATTGTAATAACAGCACATTATTTGGTTGGTATTCCATTAATTCTTTGGGTCACAACATTTTTTTTATTGCTAGACATAAACTGAAGTTTAATTGTTGCTAATACTTGGGACGGAGGGGACAGACATCACGTACTCCTATAAGAATAAGATTTCTTTTGATATTTAAGCAAATATTTATTCCTTAAAGAAATCACTTAAAACGTGAGTTTATTCTCGTACTAAACAAATAAATTGTCATGGGAAAACAATATTATATACCTTTCCTACCGGCTAAAAGATCAAATTTATCAAGATCTAAGCTTTTGGGCAAGGTTACATGCTACATTGTAATTTAAATACTATCCTTGACTTTGATTCAAATTGATTGCTTGGGATTGTGTCAAATGCGTGCCTTCCAGGCATAGGATTGGTAGCTAGATCAATTTTTATTGAAGATTCTCTGTTATTAATATTTCATAGATATGTTTAAGAAATGTAAAAATTTATGGAATGTATTGAGTTTTGATGAAAAAAAAGATAAACAAATATTTTTTTCGCATACTTTAAGACATTTTTTTCAATTCAATAATTTTTATAACAAATTGTTTTATTAAATAAATTTTGGTTTCAATTTAAAGTTGTTTTTAATCACAAATTTGCCGGAAAATTGCATTTAAACTAGGTTAAAGATGAGCAAGGCACATTGATTAAGGAATGAAAAATAGACCAGAACTTGAAATCAAATTGATTTCGATTAAATACAGTTGAAAATTGTTTTAAAAGACATTAATTTTTTAGTTTATCAGTGCTTTCGTTCACTAAACCAATCAATAAAATCAAAACTCAAATTCAATTCATTCAATACAATAAATCAAAGCACAGGTATTATACGGGTATTTTGAATCAATTAGAAGGGAATAGTATAATCTCATTGATATAAACTTGCAATAAATCAAATTTATTTTATAATCAGAATAAACTTTTGAGGGGGCCGACCGACCGATTGCCAGAAAATTTTTATTCAATAGTCATATCAATGAAGAAATATATTTTTATTGTAATTATCTTCAGTCGAGGAACAGGAATGGAATGTTCAGTAAATTCCTATGATGCCCAAGTTTCTCGAAATAGGAAGGACCAAAAATTTTAAATTTTGGAGAGGGGGTCAATTTTATTCAATTCTTTCTTTGAATTGGTACCAAGATAAGGCAAAAAATAGGTTATACCCCTTGAGCATCACAGATTAAATTCGTGTTCAAAATCATTTACATTGGATTAAAAAAACAAAACCAAAACAACATATGAATCGACAAAACTATTATCGCGTTTCTGAATATTAATACAAATCTTAAACGAATTTTTTATTTATTTAAAACTCATTTTAATTGAAGAAAAGAAAACAATATTTTTTGCTGAAAGTCAGAGACGAATGAAAAACACACGAAATATAATATCAAAGCATAAAAGAAGAGGAAAATTAATTAAAGCAAAAAATATTATTTTCAATTCCATATCAGTTGATGTAATTTCTGTGCTTTAATTTCATATTTCAAGTCAGGACAGGTGTTGTCGCACAGGAATACCCAAAATATGATGAATGCAATGAAAAATAAGTGCAGATCCAAACGCACGACAACAGCATTAGAACACATCCGAAGACATAATTATATCTTAATTGCAATTGAATTTTGTAATCTAGAGCTCAGGTATAGCAGCAGTTGAGCTCAGGAGGAAAAATGTTTATATTATACGATAGGATGAACTTTAAACTCAAGTAACTTTTCAGTTATACCTAAAATAATAATAATAATAAAACAATTTATTTCAATATTTGATATCTGAAGCACAGCCACTGACTTTTATTAACCTTTCGAGTTTGCTCACAGGGCTCAATATAGTAGCAAGTTTGATTTATGATTAAAATTAAATTCATCGCCCAATTCGTTAAAATTGAATTGAATTATGTCTTTCTCTGGCGGGGGGTTAGAGAAACACAACGTTTGCCCGAAATTATATATCACTCTTTGAAACAACAAAAACCTGAATAACAAGAGAATTCAGTGAAGTATTTCTTTTGAGATAAACTTTTGTTTTATAATTCAATAAATTATTATTATTTTCTTTCGATATAATAAACTAAATTCAAGACTAAATTATAAGCAAAACTCAAGAGTTAGTAGTGAGTCGTAAGGCATGACTCCATGACTCACGTATTCTGCCATTAATTTTATCAGAAGAAAAACTAATGAGAATATTATTGGTGTGACTCTCAAAGAATTTCTTCAATGGTGTCCAACAGATTCAAAGTTCAAAATTTCCATTCATTTCAATTAAAAATTGCTTTAATTTTTATTTCCACTAAACAAGATTAATTTAATTACAGGAATTAGCCAAGCTCATCTCCATAATTTCAAATAATATCCAGTAAAATCAGATAAAATATTCTACGCTTCTTTAAAACATGAGACATCTCAAGAATTTTAGCATAATACCCCATTAAACTTGGTATAATATTGATGCACCCTGCTTGGTTATCCCTGTTTAATTAGTTAATATGGACAGGAAATTCATTATTACTAAAAATAAAGAAAGACTGCCGTAAATAAGGTTATTGTCTGTGCATTTTGGGCATCACTGATAGGCACTGAAAACCTGTAGACTATAGAAGAGAATGGATTTTGAGTTAACGAAAGAAAACAAAACTCTGTTCATAGAGTAAGTCATTAAACAGTAAATCATTTGAGAGGAATATACGGCAGTCTCTAAAAAAGTGATGATTACTACACAATAGAGTTGAGAGATAATAGTGAAGAAAAAGGTAATTTAATTAATAATTGGTGTGCGGTTGGAACGGCTGCTTAAAATCCTTGAACTCTTCTTTTGTTAGAAACACATTAATGGTATAAAACATGATATACTATACGATATTCGGTAATAGTTTTCTCTCTCTTTTATCATTGGAAAGGCTTTCCACTGTTTATCATAATTGTCTCGCATTTGGATTACAAATTAGGCTAAAATACTAAATTATTCTGCCAAATGAGAAGGGCAATTTCACAAATAAATCATTTTGGCTATCTAAGTCAATTATAGTATCCAGGGTAGATCGGGCGTGAGACTCTCTCTCTCTCTCTAACTCTCTCTCTCTCTCTCTCTCTCTCCCTCTCTCTCTCTCTCTCTCTCTCTCTCTCTCTCTGAGCATGAAAAAAGTAGCTTGGAAAAGAATTTAATCTTGGTGAATTCGTTAGTTAAATTCAAATAGCTTTTAAAAAAAGGCAAGATAACTTTCAAATAAAATTATTTGAAAGATAAAGAGAGCCATAAATTTTGATAACAATTCAAAGACAAAGATATCAATCACTTAAGAAAAAAAAGGTTTTCATAATTGAAGTGTCCAACAGTTTTATGTCCCTATTAAAAGTGATAGCACAGTTGTCTGTATGGATACCCCTCAGACCTATCTATCAAGACTCGCATAACTTTCTCTGCTTGAAAAAAGGGCCTTAATCAAAAACTATATTAAGTAAATTTTAAGCATGATGATTGATTCGACACAGTCCTCTCTCTGAGCAAATTTATGCTAATTTAATGGCTTTCCACTCTCATCAGTGAACTTTTTAAAATAAAAAAAGATTTTATATAATTTATAGATTTGTTTTTATTTATTCCAAGAGCACAAGTCTTTTGATGATTCACTGTTAAAGGATAGGGATATCCATAATCAGGGCGTCGACTGACTATAACACAGCAATCCTAAAACCTGGTTATCCCTAATTAGGAAAATAGTTTTCCGAAACACTTATTCTTTTGAAATAAAAATTTAAATTCAATGGGAATTTTATAAATCACCAGAACATTTTTCCAAGAACTAATCTTAATAATCTAGCAATAAATATATATTCTATTGACTCAAATTGTATTCAAACCATATATTTATTCAAATTATTATTAATTCTTATTAATAATTAATTATTTAATAATTAGGAATTCTGTCCAAAAAAATCAATTTCCAAGAAACACATCGTTTAGACAAAGGTATTATGAGCTCTGTTCCAAGAATAGGACGGACCTAAGAGTGAAGCATATGTTTTGATAAGCATTAAGGACTGTATTTTAAAGTTGAGTGAATTTGTAATTATATGCTAAACACCCAAACATTTGGCCAAATATTTCGCATTCAAACACTCAGATATATATTTCAATCCCTATTTTAGAGCCAATTCTGTGCCGAAGAGAAACAGATTTGAAAATAATTTTGTGTCCAAACTATAAATTAGGACTAATTTTATATTCATTTGAATTGAAGTAAAATTTTTATTATTATTACTGAAAATAGTATTTAAATGCTATACAGAAGTAAATACAGACTTAAGACTAAAATTAATGCCTCGAATAAAAAGTCTTTTTTTTGCATTTAATTAGAAGAAAGCTATGTTTGAAAAGAAAACAAAAATTTTATGATTGATTGGAAATAAGAGCACTCTTTCCATAGGAAACCCTAAAATTCTTTAAGAAATACTATTTTCTTTCAAATAACTTAATTAATATTATTTCGTTTTCTCAACCAATCAAATGAATAATTGATTAGAGATTTCTTTAACATTAAAAACGACTCAACCAAAGAAATATTACCAGAATTTTCACCTCGTTATCCAAGCCCTAACTTCCAAACTCATCTATCAAATAACGAACATAATGAGCATGATATTTCTGTACTAAGCACTGGTAATATGTCTTATCAATCATAAAAAACGAAGATATTGATAATGAAACAGTTGAGAATTTATGTTTACCAAGTTTAAAAACAGCGGGAAACGTTACCAATATTGATAATTTGTACTAAAACTAACAAGCTACAAATTAGTATTCAATACAAAATTTGTTAAATTTATTGCTCAAAACATTCACATAAATTATGCAATTATTTACAGTTTGTAATATACTTTTTTAATTCTAAACTAACCCTGCTACATACTTTCAAAATTTATATCACTCCCTAAATACCAGAAGTGGTGTATATTTACCTGAAATTGTTTTCTGTCACAAAATTTAGTGAATATTTATTTCTTACTTTCATTTTCTTCTTTCGAACGTTTCGGATATGTTTCTGAGGAAAGCCCTCAAGATTTATGGCCTGTACCCCGTGTGCAGGCCTGTGCACAGATCAAAGAACCTGAGCGAAAGCCTGACTAATGCTATTTTTGCCAAATTTAGTCCCAAATATTGCCTTAAAAATACTATACAATCGATTATAAAGCGATTAGTTGTCAGAAAAGAAAAAACTAAAGAAACAAATCATTAGACGAATGAAGAAAAAAAAAGTTTTCAAAGAAATACAGACTTTATTTAATTAAAACGAAATTAATTTCTCTATTAATTTATCAAAAAACAACTTTTTGACAGATAATTATCTGCCCGTGAATTGAAAAGATTAGTTTCCTTTTTGCTGGGAATTGTTTTCGAGCAACTTTTTTGACAATTCTATGTTTAATTGTTTCAATCATTAATTAGTTTCTTGAATTTTAAAAATAAATTCATTAATTACCTTTGACATTTGAAGAAATTCATTAATAAATAAGAAAAATGTTTAATTAGATTAACATAAAGTGAATTAATTTTATTTCCAATAATTAACAATCAAATGATTAATCGGAAGCATTATTTTTAATTAATTGAAATTTGCTTTATTATTCCCGAGTAAATTGCCATGCGTATTTTACCATGACCTTTCTCAAGGATCTAAAATTAAGCATGCAAGATTACGAACTTTTCAAGAATTATCTGATCCGTCAAATATTTAGCCAAAACCTAAAATTTAAATTCAAATTTTAAAAACAATTTTTTTGGTGACTTTAGTTTGAAATCAACAAAAAATCTTGAGTTCAAACACTAAGACATGTCTTGAGTCTAAACACATTAAGAATGAGATAATTAATCAAAACATTATATACTTCTCTGTCATTATTCTTAAATATTAAATGAGTTTAAATAAGAAACAAAAATGTATTTAATATAATATTTCACTCGAGAATATTCACATGTTTTGACAGAAAAACAACAATTATTTTCAAAAAATAAATAATTGTTTTGAATAAAAACAAAGTATTTTTCAACACTTTTAATACTTAATGCACGTCAAGAGTCAGCAAAAATTATAAAAATATTTTCATTAATCTCGAGCTAAAAGTGCGTGAATTCTGAACATCAAAACACATAATCATAATATACACTACAGGGGAGGGGTAACTAAGGGGGTGCTTCAACACAAATACCACAGTTTTTCTTTGATTTTTGTCAGACTTTTCAGACGTAATATTGAAAAACGTATTGAAAACAATTCAAAACATAGCTTACAATTCATTGAACCTGCAGTGAATAGAACCTGAATAACAATCGCAAACCACCAAGCTAATACGGATTTCTAGCCTGCTGATTCCATAGAAAATTGTATTTTCATGGTTCAAGCAACAAAATATGCTATATTTTTCAAAATAGTGATAACAACTAATTAGCATTTAATGGTTGTGCGCCACCAAAACAGAGGAGTGAATAATATGTAGTTTAATAACTATTTTTCTCAACCCTTTCCTCTATTTTTTTATTACTTAACAGAAAATTTAATTAATATTAATGATAGTCTACTGTATACTCAAAACACAATTATAGAGAATTCAATACAAATATATTGAGAAATAAAATCAAATTATTTGCAATTCAGACACGAAATCGAGGAATGAATCGAAAAAATATTGCTTTTTATTCAATGCATCTGATATTTAGAGCCATTTGAGAGGACACATATCAAAACACAACAGTGCATACAGTCTTGAAGGAGAGGTAGACGCAAGCTGTAATTCACTCGAATGTTATCAAGCGCAATTTTAAAATTCTAAAAAGTTTAAAGAACCATCACAATTTAAAAGAACAAAAGAGCAAGAACAATTTTACCCTAAAAATTTAGGCCATCATCGGGTGGTTCTGAAAATGAATCAATTTATTAATTGTAAATTTAACCAAGGAAATTGAAAATAAGTCTATTTATTCAAGAAATAATCAACAATCTAGGTAATTAATGTTAGTAGAGAATGAAATATCTTGCACATTACATAAAACACCTTGCACATCACTCTTAATTTCCAGTAGAAAAATGATGGATAAAAAAGAAAACATGTTTTATGTGCGCCTCTGAAGAGTTCAAAAACCAGTTGTACTAGTTCACAATTTCTTTTATTCATCATTAGTGTAATCTTAAGTGTGATCTATAGTTAACTCAATGTATAAGAAAAGGAATTTCTTCTTCTTCTTTACTGATCCCTAAATTTAAGCAAAAAAAATTATATTATATTAAACTACTTTACTTATATTCTTGGCTCTAATTTATTCGCCAAATATAGTGGATATCAATGAAGAGTAAAAAAATAAATAAATTAAATTTAGAGAAATTGGGCGAAGATTTATAACCGAGGAGAAAATGTTTTTATTTTTCTCATTCAGATCTGATAAACAAATTGAACCAAAAATTGATTTTCTATTAGTTTTCAAAGAAATATAATCTTTTTTGGTCAGAATAAATGCCAAAAAAAGATTCTTTCAATATCTTTAATGACAAGAATTTTGAAAAAAATAAAGATTTCTTCAAAAAAGATATTTTTATGACTTTTTTGGTGAAGAAAACAAAATTATTGTCTTTTATAGACTTCGTTATCATAGAATTGAATGCTTTTGAACCCGATTTGAATGCAAGTAAAATAAAATTCAAGGCAAAAGATTAGAGCCCTGAGTGAAATATAGTGAGCACAGGCATGGTGTGCGACCTGTCCAATAAAAAACTAAAGCATATCACTGGCAAAGGTATGCATAACTCTGTATTCTAGGCTTTTATTCGTGCCATCAATTCATCAGAAATTTTTTCTTCAGCCCATAGTTCTTGGTTTCCAATGAAGAACAGAATGAATGATAACTTTACTAATCGTTTTTTAAACTGTTATTCTGTTTCAGTGGGGAATGACATAAGATATAAGCGCACAGTATATCAGTTTTCATAATGTTTTCCAACGAATTATTATTACTTCTATTCTTTAGAAATACAGTCGACTATTATTCTGTGCAAAAGAATTGATAGTTAAATATGAATTGCATTTCAAGGCTTTAATAATAACTCAGACTAAAGGGAGGGTAGACTTAGAAATGTGTTTTTCACTAAAAAAGAGTTGGCTTTAATAAAAGTTTGCAAATCCACATTAAATTATAGGGTGTTGTCTAATGTGTTCGGGTCACGGCATATGTCTGACCACTACTGTTCCAAAGAAATGATTGTTTTGTCAATACTTGTCGTTGAACTTCAAAAATGAGTTTTATTTCTAAAAGATATTCAAAACCTTCTTATTGTTGTTATTATTGCTATTTAACGGATTAACAAAGACCTGGGCTATTGAGTAGAGTCATTCAACCTTGCTACCATGATGAAAAAAAGAAAGGTGATTGTGTAGAAATTGTATTAATTCCGAGGGCTAGACCTTTTTTGGGCTAAGTTGGTCATGGTAATAAATAAATTTAATTAGAATATAGAATTACCCTAATCAAATTTAAAAACAAAATACCTGAGTATAAATTGAATTATTCTGAATAATTTTCGAATAAATATTATTTTCTTCTTTTATTCATTTATTCAGTGATGATCAAGCAATTTTATTCTGTGCTCTATAACATTTTATTTTCCATAGTATCAGCCTGTGATTTGAGCATGGGCTATTATTTTTATTATTAAAATCATAGAATCAATTAGATCATTTATGTACAAGGATCTTTTGGATCTTACATTTTTGTAATAGTTCATAAAAGTTCATTTATTATGGGGGTGCTTCCCAATTTTCCAAGGGGATTCTTCTAGCCTTCGATTTTAGGGGAGAGTTTTCCAAAATATAGGGGTTTTGGAAATCCACCCGTTGTGCATGCCTGATCTAGATTATTGCTTGGCCAACATTGATTAAGATCATGCTGCGTTGAATAACTTGACTAGTGTTAATGAACTTGTACTAATTAAATCACATGGAATTCAACGTCCAATATATAAACTCAAATCAAATTAAATATTTTAATATTTATCTAAAAATTAATGTTTATTTGAGTTTCACTCAAAATGGTTTGAAATTAATGAATAATTTCTTCACATAAAATGTGATTTTCATAGCAATAACTCAATGAAAAAGCCATTGAATTCCTGAAGTAATCATAAATTTAAATGTATTTTATCCATATTTAGAAAAAATTTATTCCAAACCAACATTTAATTCCTTCATTTGATTGGTTTTAAAAATAAATTAATACTATTTTGTCGCACAAAATGATAAGACATTTAATAATATTCGCGATTATGTCCACAAATTATTGCGATGACAGATGAAAAATGCGGAAATTCATTGCACAGCATAAGAACAGCACATTTGAACAGAGATGAATAGATAGGTGTATGCTATTTGTCTTTCTTAGCTATCAATTCGGAGCTACATAAGAGTCTGTTCCTGGTCTAAGATGCTGTACAAAATTGAGAGATCCAGATAAATAATCAAAGCAAGCGAACAAAATAATCTTTTAACATTTCATCAAACCAGAGGAATGCTCATTAATTGGGATCGACGATTAAAAAAAACCTTCTAATTGGATGATCTTGCACATCTCAACACATTAAAGTCAGAGTATAGCTAATTATTAACTGTTTTGCTTTGAATGAGAGAATTCTAAATTTTAAGCCTTATTTTGAATGCATTTCAATTTATTTTGAGCTGAACTTCAATTAAATATTATTCTATAACCAGTGCTCCCAAGTCCTTGTGCTAAGAGCAGAACCAATGGTCTCGCAATTGAAGTTATAATTTGCTTTCAAATCCATTTATCATTTCATTTAAAGTAATTTCTCTCACATTTTAAATCAACATAATTAACAATTTCTCTCTCTCTCTCTCTCTCTCTCTCTCTCTCTCTCTCTCACACACACACACACACACACACACACACACAATCAGTACCCAAGCTCCTCAAAATAAGGATCTCGAAAATTTTAAAATTGGGGTGTTTTTACCCAAACATTAATTTAAAACTTGTGTTAAAACTTTTGGGATTTTGATGATGGTCAATTTTATTTAGCCTATACCTCCTTGGACATCACTGACACACAATCATTAGAACTTAAAATATATTTTGCAAAACTGTTTGACTTCTCATTTATCGGTCAAACATATCATTGAATCAAATCTTAATTATCTTTTACTGCGAATCGAAGAACATTCAATCGATACGAATAACAATTAATGTGTGTTTTTGTGGTAAATATTTGTTACAATTATTTATTGAATATCGATATCCCATATATTTATTGACGTCTTTTCTTCATTTCATAATAAATTCAAAGATTAAATGCGAATAAAATTTTCCTCATTTAGTATTTCAGACATTGAAAAACACTTATTTATTTCAAGGATATGCACCACTGCCAAACTGATAAACAATCTAGGTTATTTTCCAATTTGTGTGCTGAGCGAATCTCAGCTTAAATTGTGACCGATTTTTCACAGCCTATAGGACGTTCCGGATTAGCCACTAGTAAAATATTTGTTTTAAAACTATTATTATTATAATTTTCCTCCAAATTATTGATACCCTGGCTATTCCAGAAAATATCTGAAGACATGAAAAACCTCAACAATTTTACTGAAAATAGTTTGACTCCTGAATTATTTTCGCTCAGGTATTTACTATTGTATGAAAAGCAATATTAGAAATAATGACCAAAAATTATTATTATCGCAGACAATGTGAAAGATAAAGGAAGGGATGGGAACAGAGTTCTCCCAGTGCTGGAGACTGATGCATTGCAGTGAAGCTAAAAATGTTTCCCAGCCGCTCACTCCATATAAA
>JAQFZI010001166.1:0-10977 GCA_034695605.1 Eupelops occultus
AAAATTAGATAATAAAAGAAATTCAAAACAACTCTATTTTTGAGATTTGAGTGCAGATTATTTTCATTACTCAAATGTTTTGAGTCAAATCAAAGCCAATACTATTGGATAACAAATATTTGTTTGCAAAACATTTTTTTTATCAATGAATCAATTTTTTGACAAATTTTTGCATTAAATTTATTCATTAGGACATTAAAAATGTCTGAAACATCTAAATCTTGTGGTAAAATATGTTTTGATTTTATTATTATTCGATTTAATTTAATTTTGATTTTTTTCAACAGTTTTTATTAAAGAAAATGAAGGTAAGCAAGAACAACTTTTAGAAATCATATTTCAAATGTGACACTTGTATTCATTTTTTGTCAAAGAGTCTGAGTCTGAGTCCCATCCATTAGAAGATAGGGAACCGAATTCGAGTGAAGACACTTCAATGAGTAACAAATATCTTAATGTTTACATAAATTAATTAAATTTGTTTTCAGTGCAAAAACTCACAAAAATTTTTGCAAATAATTTAAGACTTAATGAATTGAAAGAAAGTGTGGATAAAGTATTGGACAACCCTTCTGTTGAAGCCGTTGTCAAATACATGAACAGTGGTAAATGCAAGAATATCGTAGCAATGGTTGGCGCTGGCATTTCCACAGGTATTTCCTTTTTTAATTTACTAAACATATAATCAAATTAGTAATAAATCAGTCAAATAAAGAATTAATTGTTGAATAGCAAGATAATACTTGAACAATTTTCTATGTTTTTAATTTGTTTTTTAACTTGCTTGTTTATGAAGCGGCTGGAATTCCAGACTTTCGAAGTCCTGGAAGTGGTCTTTACGACAATTTGAGTAAATATAATTTGCCGACTCCTGAGTGTATGTTTGATATCTCCTTCTTTCGGGTAATCAATTAAAATATTTTTGAAGACAATTCTCTAATTTAAACAATTAATAAATAGGAGAATCCGGATCCCTTTTTTGATTTGTCGAGAAAACTATTACCCGGAACTTTGAAACCAACTTATAGTCATTATTTCCTTAAACTATTGAATGATAAGAATTTGCTTAAAAGACTTTACACCCAAAACATCGATACTTTGGAGCGATTGGCCGGTATTCCAGGCGACAAATTGGTAGAGGCCCATGGCACTTTCCACTCCTCTCACTGTATTGACTGCAATGAAGAGTATACTTTTGATTGGATGAAAGGTTGAAATGATTTAATTCTGTTATTCATTTTTAACTCAAATTTCTATAAATTTCAGGTAAAATAATGAGCGAATCAATGGTTCCGAAGTGTGAAAAATGTAACTCAACTGTAAAACCAGATATAGTCTTCTTTGGCGAACGACTTCCAGAGAGGTTTTTCCGTCTGTGCGATGAAGACTTTGAAGAATGTGACCTTTTGATTATTATTGGCACATCCCTTACAGTCCAGCCTTTTGCTGGTTTAATAGATAATGTTCGGCCAACAACTCCTCGACTTTTGATTAACAAAACCAAATGTGGAAAGTCTTCACAAATCGCTCGTCTTCTTGGATTAGGTTCAGGTCTTGACTTCGACTCAGACACTAATTTTAGGGATGTCTTAATTCTGGACGAATGTGATAAAGGCTGTCAACGTCTGGCAGAAGCTTTAGGATGGGATCAAGAATTGCAAGATTCGATTTCATCACAAACTGATTAATACTTCTATTCTTAAAATTAAATCCTTTCGAATATTTTAATTAATTAAAAAAAATTATTGGTTTTTGTTTAATGACTCTTAGGATTCAATTACTCTAAGAATAGTTAACATATATTAGAGTCGATTCAGATTATAATTTTATTTGTTTAATAAAAAGTTGTTTTTTGTTAATAATTTAAATGAATATAATATTAATAATAAACTTTAGTTTCGTTAAAAAAATTATATAAATGTAATAATAATAATAATAATAATTATTCATTCATTTATGAAAATTCTTGAAGCGATGTCTTCTAAGAGCCAATCAATGGCTGGTAAAAGATTGAGACCTGTATAAGCACTGGTAGCCACAACTTTCCAGTGATGAGTCTTAATTGAATCCAAATCTAAAACTTGTCGAATAGTATCTACATTGACGGCGCCGGACAAGTCTTGTTTATTGGCCAACACAAGAAGAGTTGCCCCCAAAAGCCTTTCTTCTTGAAGAAGAGCTTTCAACTCATTTTTAGAATCATTTAACCGAAGAGTATCAGAACTGTCGACAACAAAAATGAGTCCATCTGTGCTTTCGAAGTAATTTCGCCAAAAAGTCCTCAAACACTTCTGTCCGCCGACGTCCCAAATGTTAAGTTTTAAACTAAATATAACTTTATTTTTATATTTGAATTCAATCGACAAATATCTCACTTTTTGTGTTCAAACGTAGAAATACTGAACCCCAAAGTCGGAGATATAGTGGTAACGTCTTCTCCATTTATCTTTTTCAGGAGAGTTGTTTTACCCGAGTTGTCCAGTCCTCTGAAATCATTATTATTTTTATAAAATTGATTTAATCATGTTTAATTTCTTACAGAACTAGAATTCTTATCTCCTTTTCTTTTTGCTTTAATTTCCTGATAATACTTAATAAACCCATTATTACTTCATTTTGTTTTTATATGTAAACAGAATTTATGAAAATATTGAATAAATTTGATTCAAATAAATAATTAAAACAAAATACAAAATAAATGAAAAGATTTTTAAAATCCAGACTTTTATTTAAAAGACAATAAAATTTTGACATTTGTTTAAAAATTATATTCATTCAAAAACAACATTATTATTAACAAAACAGAGATATTATTAAACAAAGTGATAATAAATCGCTTAATTGAATCCCTTTAAAGATTTTTATCTTTAAAGAGTATTGAATTTGAAAACTCAATTCTTATATTGATATCATGTTGTTTGTGATAAATCTTAGAAATGAAGGACAGACTATATGAATGACTCAATTGTCTGCAAAACATTGCAAAACATGTGTGGCTTCAAAATCGGCGGCCATTTGTCTGATAAGAATGAAGTCAAATGAAGAGCTAAAAGCAGACAACAAATCAGTGGCCGAAAAAATGGTAATTATCACAAATTGATTACATTTACGGCATTTATTTAGTCTAATAATTGTAAGTATATAATGATATATATAATGGCGCCTTTTTACAGATACAGATCGTAGAGGGATGTCGAGTGCCCTGCAAAATGAGATACTCTGAGGATCCACCCAAAGACTGGCGTAAATAACATTTAATTAACACTTTTCTCCATATTTTTAGTTAATAATATTTATTGATTTATTGATGTATTGATGTATAGCTTGCGCTGAAATATTGAGTATAAGAGAAACTATTGGGGAAACCCTTTATTACATCCATTATATCGATTATAACAAACGTTTGGACGAATGGGTCACAAAAGAACGCTTCGACTTAAGTAGACTACAATTACCTAAAAAAGAAGTGAAAAGTGCTCTTAAGAACGGCTCCCGTCCCACATCTCCCGACAGAGACATTGTATTTTCAAACTATTATCAAATATTTAGGAAAACATTTAAATTATTTCTCTTATATTTAGAGCGTAGACATCGATGGCTCTCAAGAGAGTTATCCCATTATTAGTTCAGAACAGACGGCAACAGTTGCCGAACACAAAGAAGTGGTTGAAAATGGAAGTTCTTCTCTCTCTCCTTTGGTCACAGTATCGACATTACCAAAGAAAACACCACAAGTCGGTCGCAAACGTAAATTTGCAACAATTGCGACCCCAGTGCCGAACGAGGATCAAGATTCACAGGACTCATTAGTGCCAATGTTAGCCGCAGGCGGTAGCGGTGCAGTAATGGCTCCCCGAACCAGTGGTAGTCTTACTGTTCACCACAACGATGATATCGTTACTCGAATTAAAAACATAGAAATGTTAGAATTAGGCCGACACCAAATACGACCTTGGTACTTCTCACCATACCCTGTTGAATTAGTGTCTTTACCTTGCATCTATTTGTGTGAATTTTGCCTCAAATACATGAAATCTCGAAAGTGTCTCAAAAGGCATAGTATTAAATGTTGTTTAAGACATCCGCCCGGAAATGAAATCTACCGAAAGAGTACCATTTCCTTCTTCGAAATCGACGGTCGAAAGAATAAGTTATACGCACAGAATCTGTGTCTTTTAGCCAAATGTTTTCTCGACCATAAAACACTTTACTACGACACCGACCCTTTCCTCTTCTATATAATGACTGAAATCGATAACAGAGGCTTTCATATCGTCGGCTATTTTTCTAAAGAGAAAGAGTCTTCAGAAGACTATAACGTTGCCTGTATTCTCACACTTCCACCCTATCAGAGGAAAGGTTACGGAAAAATGTTAATACAATTTAGTTATGAATTATCAAAATTTGAGGGCAAAACTGGAAGTCCAGAAAAGCCTTTAAGTGATTTAGGATTACTCTCTTATCGGAGTTATTGGTCCGAAACTATTTTAGAAATTTTAGTCAATTCAAAGACAGAAGACCCGAACGAAAAGCCACAAATCACTATTCAAGAGCTATCAGAACAGACATCTATTAAAAAAGAAGACGTTATCTCAACCCTACAGTACCTCAATCTCATTAACTACTATAAGGGACAGTACATAATCACAATAACAAAGGAAGTGCTCACATCATACGAGAGAGCAATACAAAAACGAAAAATCAGAATCGACCCGAAGTGTCTTCATTGGACGCCAAAGGATTGGTCAAAACGCGGCAAATGGTGACAACTTTTGTTATTTTTATTTATTATTTTTAGTCATTTATTTATTTCTCGTTTTCTTTGGATTTTATTTTAATTTTATATTTAATTGTATTTTAATATTTATATTTGAATTTTAGATCCAATAAATGCATGATTTTTAATATCAAATTTCAACTATTATTTTGCGGACATATTATTCATTGAACTTTTGGAATGATTCAGATCTAATATTTTGGTTTTCAATCAAATTATTGAGTTTTGAACTGTGAGTGAAAACAAGTTTTACAGACAATCAGTAGTTAAAACAAATTACCGATTAATTCAATACTCACTATCGATGTATATAACAACCGATCATCAATTAATCCCAGTTTCAAATCCATATATTCTGCGCTTAATATTCATCTCAAGATTTACTTCAGGACTGACTATCCATTTAAATGGCATTTAATTTTAAATTAGTATAATTTAATTTTTTTTTGTTATTAAATTTTATAAAATTAAATAAATTATTTGTCACTTAATGTAAAATATTTAAAAGAAATAAACATTTTTAAAAGTTTAACATTTTTTTGCCTATAATTTACAACAAAAGCCACGTTTGAGAGGAAAAGAAGAAAAAATTAATGATAGAAATGAATTCTTTTATCCAAAAATTAATTACTTTCGCTAATTATTGGTATAAAGTTTATACTATAAACAAATTCTTAAATTTTGTCAAAATATAAAACTTTATTAATAAGAGAATTTTCTTTCTTCCCCTCCTCTCCTCTCCCCTCCTCTTATTCATCGCTCAAAAAAGATTCTTTTTTTAAATAAATGAAGAAATCTATTAATTTGTTACTAAAGTTTTCGTAGAATTTGTTTGTTTTTGTTTTTCAGAACAAATGGTTTGGATGTCATCCATATTATAAACAACTTTGAGGACAAGCGAACAACTGGGACAACGGGCAACACTCTCTCCATTCTCGAGATCCTCCTAATTATAAACAAAATTATGTAAATATTGACCGAAAAATGATAACACAATTCGTACAAACATTCCATTCAGAAAAATACTACTAATTTTATAATTGAATGAATGATCTTGCTTATCAAAATTTCCATTATTTACTTTTATCTATCAAATATTTGAGGCATTTGTTAACAAACTATTTAATTAATAATTGATTTAAATTTTATTTGCTTTAAATAATAAACATTAAAATAGCTTTTGATCCGTTAAAGATCAAGGTAATCCTGTTTCACAACTAAATAGGTCTCAGAAAATGGTTGATCATTGAATACAAGGAATCAGTTGACAATTTGAATAAGAAGAGATAATTGATTTAAACTATTTTACCTTTGTAATAATGAAAGTATCGCCACAAGGACAGGGATAGCTGAAGGTTTCGGTCTCACTATCGTAATCAAAGTCTTCTATTTCCACTTCGTCGTGATATATACCATCTTCTGATTCGTCTGTCATTTCAAACAATTATCAATTTATTTGGAAATCAAATGATTCGGTATTTTTCTAAAAGTGATTAAAAACTGTGAAAATTTTGAACTAATGTTTTGGCGATAAAAACACGTTTTAGTCATTGGTTTGAAACAAAATACGTCAAAATAATAATACAAAGTTTCAAAAGAATTTAGTAATCGTTCAAATCGTAAAAAGCAGTTGCAGTCTCTCTATTCCTCTATTTCTCTATTCCTTCCTCTTCTCCATTCCAGGAATCATCAAAGAATTAGTGACTGAAGGGCTTAATTATTTGCTACTTTACTTTATTTAATACTTAAAATAGAGAACTGACTGTCCCATCAAAAATTGTTTTAAGTCCAACAAATATTTTATATACTTTTAATATACAAAATTGCTTTCGATTTCAATAGAATGCCCTTGAACATGAACATGAACAGGGATAACAATAATCTTGGGCCTTACAATCTTAAAATAGATTTCTTCACTTATGTTTGTCATTCAATTAATCCTCTTATGGAATATTTGATCTGTTTATTGGTGACAAATAACAAGATAGTAATCATAGCTATCAATCAATACAATCAATACTTTCTCTATTTTGCAAACGAATCTATTTTAGTAAATTTTCTGAGAATTTCAATGAACTGATTGATCTATTGCTCCATTTTCATGACCGCTAACTCAAGGGTTGACCGCTATTCGAGTCTTACTAATAAGAAAGTCTGCATAACTCTATTTATTGAGACGATTGAGTTCAAAGTATCAATTTTTCCATAAGTAAGCACAATAAATGGACAGAACAAACACACATACAAACAGTCTAAGCTTTTGACTCGATTATAAACTCGAGCATTGGGCCAAAACACCAAAAATGAGTGGACGTGGATGCATATGAATAATCAGTATATCTCTGTTTTCACCTGAATCTTCGATGATTGGCCTAAACTCAATGGTCAATGGTTTGAAAGGGGTGGTGTTGTTAAGCACTTGACTTGCTTTAATGTTTTCTAAAGCTTAAGATTATAATAGTTTAGTTAAAGGCTTTGGAATGTTGTCTTCGAAATGCTTTTAGTCTAAACTAAATTCAAACACTTTTACTTATTTATCGTTTTTATCAAAAAAATCTTTTAGTTTTAGAGTTTAAGAGTGGATTCATTTTTTAAAGAAAGTCTTTTTAATCCATGTTTTATATTGTTTTTTGTTATTTTATTCTCTGTTAAAAAGTTTGAAATAATGTTTAACCTATACTCGAGTTGGGATAATTATGAACCCGAACAGGACGTGGCTTTCGATGGCGACCGATCTGTGAGTTTCACAATAAAAGTATTAAAAGTACAAAATTAATCGACAATTTAGGTGTCTTTGGCCTCTTTCCGACAGTTGGAAGTCAACCCATTCGTCAATTCTAATGACGATTCACATCCAGTGCTTCGGCGAACATTCACTCCAAAAGCTTACGTAGAGGTCAGGGAAATAAATCCGACAAATTTAGAGGCAGTTTGTGTTAAAGATGTCGAAGACTTTCCTGCAGTTGAGATACGAAATGCTTATTACTCTTATGGAAAAAAGAAGAAAGTGGTTAACGCTTTACGTGGCATTAACCTGACTGTCCCCGAGGGAGGAATGTTAGTCAACCTTTTAGTTTGTTTTTTTTTTTAGTTTTTAAAAATTTATATTTCTTCCGTCAGTTATGGATTATTAGGTCCGAGCGGTTGTGGAAAGACTTCTTTGCTGCGTTGTGTTGTCGGTCGACTCCATCCAAATGAAGGCTCGGTAAAAGTTTTTGGGAAAACTCCCGGAGAACCTGGAAGTAAAGTTCCTGGTTCTTCAATTGGATATATGCCTCAAGAGTTAGCGCTCTTTCCTGACTTTACAATTGAAGAAACGCTCAGTTATTTCAGTCGACTCTATCACTTAAAAGATAAAGTTATTGGGGAGAGAATAAAGTTTATCTTAAAATTCTTAGATCTGCCTGATAAGAAAAGACTTGTAGGAAATCTTAGTGGAGGACAGAAACGTCGAGTATCATTGGCGGCGTCTATAGTACACAATCCACCACTACTTATATTAGACGGTAGTCTTCTTTATAAAAATTTAAAGTTTTTTTAGTAATTATTGTATTTTATTCAAAGAGCCCACTGTTGGAGTCGACCCCTTATTGAGGCAAAACATTTGGGATTATTTAGTGACTCTTACACAGGAAGAAAAGCTGACAGTAATCATAACCACTCACTATATAGAGGAGGCCCGACAGGCAAACCTCGTGGGTCTCATGAGATTCGGACGTATTTTGATAGAGGAGAGCCCCAATTTTCTGCTCAAAACTTATAACTTTCCGACACTCGAAGAGGTTTTCCTAAAAGTTTGTGAACTCGATTCTCAGGGAATAAAAGTGAATGATGTGCATAATGAGCACCGACGCAAAGAAATACACCGCTCCATTTCTCTCGAAAATAAACCCGACATCTGTTATGATGTGAACCAAATTGAGTCAAACAGTTCCAGTATTGATAGCAGTAGTAGTAGTGGTGTCGGCGATTCACAGGAACACATTACCTCAAACCAAGAAATAGCCACTACCTTAGCCCGAGTCGAAGAAAAGCTTTGTGAAACACCAAAACAAGTGCTTAAAAGTAAACCACATCCAGAGTTGGAACACAGAAGAAGTCCTTTTTTGGATAGCGCTGCCCGAACGTCAGCCCTTTTCTGGAAAAACATAACCCGATTGAGAAGAAATCTGGCCGTCCTACTATTTCAATTTCTTTTACCCTCAATCGAAGTGATACTATTTTGCACATGTATTGGTCAGCACCCGTTCGACATAAATGTTGCAGTTTATAACCAGGAAACTCCTGGTCAATTCAGTAATCAGTTTTTGAGACATATCGACAATAAAACAGTTATCCAAAAGCCTTACCATTCATTTGAATCTGCGATACAAGCGGTAAAGAACGGGGAGGCCTGGGCTGCTCTCGTCATCGGACAAAACTTTACGACATCTCTTCAAACGAGGTTTTAATTAATGAAAACAATTGTTTTTTTTGTAAAATAATATATTTAATAGAATTTTAATGATGGGAGACGTCGACAACGCAACCCTTGATATGAGTTCCGTGCATTTATACCCTGATATGACGAGTGAGTCCTTTCAACGTTTATATTATTTAAATAAAATCTATAATTTAATTGTAATTTTAGATCAAATGATTAGTTTAAAGCTCTACGAATCGATTACACTTTCGTTCATCAATTTTGGTAAAGAAATGCTCTCAAAAATGGGTCAAAACACAGGAATGGTTGAAATGCCTATAATTGTAAGAATCCATATATAACTCAATTCTTGTATTTAACCGAATTTGATTCATAGCTTGAAAAACCAGTTTATGGTGAAAAAGCTCCGACATTCACCGAATTCATGGCACCGGGCGTTGTATTAAGTATAGCATTTCTGGCAGCGGTTGCTTTGACTGCTTTGGCTTTTGTTATGGAACGCAAAGAAGGACTTCTTGAGAGAAGTTTAGTGGCAGGTATTGATTGATTGCTCTCAAAATTATGCCACTTTTTAACAAAATTGTCTCAATAGGCGTCAGTTCTACAGAATTTATGCTGTCCCATGTCTTGACACAACTCCTGGTGCTTTCAGTACAGGTGGCTCTCCTCTTGATCTTCACATTTTTGGTTTTCGAGATTCCATTCAGAGGGCCATTCATTTGGGTCGTGATTTTGACATTACTTCAGGGCTCGTGTGGAATGGCATTCGGTCTTATGATATCTGCCATTTGCGAAGAAGAGAACTCAGCCACAATGTTGGCCCTGGGCAGTTTCTATCCCAATTTACTACTCGTAAGCTTTTAATTTTGAATTTTATTGTTTAATTAATATTTAATTATTTGACAAAAAGAGTGGAACAGTTTGGCCGACACAAGCCATGCCTGAAGTGATCCGATATTTCAGTTATTTATTGCCGCAAACGATACCAATCGGTGAGAATTTCTCATATTTTGACTTTTTATTCAATTTATTTGTATTAAAACAGAGGCCATGAGATATATCCTATCGCGGGGTTGGGACCCATCCTATGGAATTGTGGCCCTTGGCTTTGGAGTCACAATTATCTGGATTATATTCTTTTTAACCATGGCAGTCATTATTTTTAGAGTTAAAAAGTAATTATTTTATTATTTTCTTAGTTATTAAATGTTAGTTATTTTATGTCTCATATCTTATGACTATTTTTTATTTAAATTGAGTCATGAATTTGTAAATTCAATAAACATTACAATTAAATGCATTAATTACTCAATTTATTTGACAATCATTTTGAATACAAAACGAATGGAAAGTTTTAGTTTAAAACCAAATATAGTGAAAACAAAGTAATTGAATGGCTTTAAGGCGTTCACAACTTCTTTCAATACATTAACCTTTGTTTTGATAGTTTTGTGACTCTCTCTGAAACTCAATTCAAGAAACTTCTCAAAAGAGTTATACTTTTGTTGGAAAAAAACTTTATTCCTTTGAATAAAGGGATGCCTTCAATGCATTCACTAATTATTATAAATATTATTTATTGTATGTTTTGGTTACGCTATCTCTCCCTCTGTCTCTCCCTCTGTCTCTAACACACCATAGGTTTCCTAATGCGACGCCTGTTCTAAACCATTACACAGGTATGGATATGCTGTAGATAGGGTGCAGCTCCTCATTTGCCACCTATGTATAGGGCATACTATATGTAATAAAGGGCGTCGTCCACTTCCAAACAAAT
>JAQFZI010001167.1:0-10977 GCA_034695605.1 Eupelops occultus
TTTGTGGCTAACAATCATAGAAATGAATGTAAGACAATGTAAGACAATATAAGATAAATACATTGATTTTTAATCATAGTATTGAGCAATACTTCTTCTAAAACCAAACGATTCTTCTGTTCGTCCAATTTGTGGATTAAGTCATCGATGAACTTCTTCTCTTCAATTAAATACCGCAATTGTCTGGTTTTGTCACGAATTTCGTCGGCTTTATTCATCTTTTAATCATTTAATCGTTAAAATCTTAACAAATTTTTAAATTAAAATTAAATTTTGATTTAAAAACGTTTAAAAATCTAAAACATTGAATAATGAAATGCAATAAAAGAGCCAATCGTTGAACGCAATGATCACATGTTTGACATATTTTTGGCGCTTTTCTGTCATTCATTGACTTTTGTTAAAAACAAATACAGTATTCGCGTTGTTTTCATTTTATTTGAAATCTTTTTAAAATAAACTTAGCATTTCTTATTAAATACTTATTTGTTTAAATTGAAATGTTTGGCGACAAAGCAGTGGAACTGATTAAGAGTTTGACCCGAGATAGCAATGACCCGATGCCCGCCTATTGTCATAATTTAGTCGATAATGTGATTGAAGAAATGAATGGACTTAATCTTAAAATCCAACATTTTATGTGAGTATTATTTCAATTGATTCAATTGTCAACTGATCCAATTGTTGACAATAAAATACCTGTTCCTCTATGTTATCAAAATGTTGTCCAATCAGTCATTCAAATGTTGGAACAGAAGAGAGAAACTCAGAGGAATATCGAACTCAAGTATTGGTAACACAAATCAGATTTTCTGCTCTATTATGGAACAAAAGATGTCTTCTCTCCTATCAGTAAATATTTTTTTTGAGAGTAATTCAGTAATAGTTTGGGAAAGGATTGAAAAATTAGAGGAAACCACAAAACTCTTATTTATATTTGATTTAAAAAATATTTGTTTTTAAGTTATAATAGAATTGAAAAATTAAAGCGATTGCGTTGGGAATTGGGATCAGTTTTACCACAAGATATAACTAACAATTTGTCTCAACAAGAAATTCAATGGTTTTTATCTTATTCTAACAATTTATCCGATTATATGAATAAACTGAATGAAGGAAAGGGATTGGATTTAACTCTTCATAAGAAACCACCGAAAAGACTATATATTCAGGTAATCAGTAATCGTTTGATACAAACATTTGTTTCAAAATACAAACATTGGTCTTAAGGTTCGCTGTAATACAGAATATGGAGACTTTGAACTGGAAGACGGAACAACTGTTCTCCTCTCAAAGGATAGTATGGTAGGTCTCCTTTCATTACGTCTTCCAATTATAATAATTTTATTTTTGATTATAATTTGACAAAATGGACAGCATTTTCTTCCTTTATCTCAATGCGAAAAATTGATTTTAGGCGGAGTTTTGGAACAAATCAATCAATAATTCGTCCTTTTATTCAATAATTAAATAAATTTGAATTAAAAATCAACTCTTTATATAATAATAAATTTTAAAATAATTAATACTATATTTAAATAATTGTATGCATTCCTATATATTTACAAATGGAAGCAATAAAATAGAAATGTTTGTAAATAATTGGAATTATTATCGAATTCAGGCATAAAAACGATAATTAACTGGAATTTAAGGCAAACGGAATGAGAGGCAAATCTATTAAAAGGCACTATTATTTGGAAGTTTGTATAAAATTATATAAAACATTGATTGCAATTATTATTGTTTACTAATCCTCTGTTCGACTAAATTAATCAATTTGTCGGAGTATTGCTGTAAAAGAGTCATCGCTTGAGTCATACTCTCCGGAGGAAGACTATAATTGGAGTCATTGTTAGGAATGTTTGAATTCGACTGAATAGGAGAGCAATGCGTTGGATGTGAGATAACTGATTGCATATTTTGACACATTTTTGTGATGTTGTCCGCCATGTATTGTCTCATTTGATTGTTTGCCGTCTCTGATGACCTCTCATATATTCGAAGCGCGTATTTTGATATCGAATTCATTTCATTGACCACAAGTTGACACAATTCTTGAGTGACTATCGTTTTAAATAATTTATTTAAGTTTAAAAATTTAAATTTTATATCAATTGACTTACGAGGAATTGTCGACGGATTGGTCATCGATAGATCCAATCTTTCATTTTGAATGTGAGGCAAAGGAGGAGTAGCCCATAAACCACTTCCCGAAGAGGAACTATTGCTTCTTAGTTTGACCGGAGTTTCTCTTCCGATGTGAGATAAATTGAATTCACTTTTTGAGGACCGCATATCACTCGTCCACAATCTTCGGGGACGACTTTGAGGCTGAAGAGACGCCTCTTTTATTTGGGGAACGTTTTGAGTGGTAGACGAGCGACGAATTTGTTTTAAAATATTGGGTTTGGGAGGAGTGACGGGTCGGGCGCGAGAATATGCTTTCTCATCATCAGAAGAAGAGAGTGACTCGTCGTCAGAACTGTCTCTTTGACCACTAGATACAGAATTGGCACCTTTCCTTAAAGGTGTAGGCGGTGCGCTTAAACGACCCGAAAGATTAGGTCTGAGCGATGCTTGAGATGTGCTATTACTCCATAAGCCTTTGCTCTTCAAAGAGATGGACTGGGATTTGATGGAATCGACTTTACTTAAAGTACTAACACTAGTGCTGCGCGACATTTCTTCGTTGGTTTTGTTGTTTTCCCAGAGCGGAGCCGAACCTTTAAATGAACAGAAATTATAGTTCGCAATAGAAATGAGTTAATCTGTGATCAGATTTAAATGCTCTTTGAATGTAAATGAAGTGAAAAATTATTTTCGTTCTGCTCTACAATTCGGTCATAACTATAATTACAGTCAAATAATTATAATAATAATAAAAATAATATATAATTACTGTTGAAATTCAAGTTTAGTTGAGATTTAGCCAAAGGTTTGCGTTGCAGTGAAAACGACAAATCACTTAATGATATCGAACGACGAATTGCTTCCGAGTCTATACCAGAAGACAATCATCAGTTTAATTATTGATTAAAGGGTCGGCTCTAAAAGAACTCACAATCACTCGTATTCATAGTCTTAGAGTCTGACTCTAAGTTATAGTCTCTCAAATTAGCGACACTTTTGGAGTTACTGAGTCCGGAGCCCTTCCATCCCAACTGAAGGGCAAAATATAAATCAAAATAAAAAATTCATTAGAGCTGAACAAAAGCGTTGAAAGGACAGGTATGCTTACCGTTTCGAGTTTTTTTCGCGCTTCACTGATTGCTTTCGTAAGCTCTTCCCTTCTTTTAGAAATGGGAGGTTTTGAAGTCAATGGAGTGTTTCTTTCAGTGGCGCTGCCATTCATCTCATTTGGGCTTTTATTTGTCAACGGAGAAGACTTGGAATGATATTTTGATGAAATACTCGACCGATTTGGGGTTAAAGTGTCTGAAACACTGACCGATTTATCGACAGATAGACTGTCATTACATTTATCCAAATTTTCGAACGTATTTTTCAAATATTTTTCTCTTTGATCGATTCGATCCAAATTTTCAGTACTGATGTAAATCGAGTTCTTAGTTCCAGAACTTCGGTCGCTATCACCGACAGTAGTGTTGGAATCCTCGTCATCGCTGTGCAGGTCATTGAAATTAGGAACACTTATTGATGGCACGACTCCGAAACCCGAATAACGCTTTAATACGCCCTTAGATTTGCGGAGTTTATTGTCTGGCGATTCATTCACTTTAAAAACAGAACCCGAGATCTTGTCCTCAGAATATCCGATATTATCGCTATCAGTAGTGTTGAGGTCATCGTCATCTTCGTGGGGATAACTACTCGCAGACGAGGAGTCAGTAGTTTTGTATTTGTTGTCTCCGTTTTTATTTAGATTACTATTCAATTCATTTTCGGAATGATTTGAATTGTTTTTGGCGGTTGGATAGGGAATGACTGCGTCTTCATTTAAATAGGATTTAACGACTAGATTCTGAGTGCTTTCCATGCGTTGAGCCCAACGACCTTTTGCAGGTAAGGGTGGTTTTGGGCTCTGTTCCAAATCAAGTTTGTTGTTTGGGTCGCGATTTAACTCTTCAACCATTTGTTTTTTAGCCCAAAGCGGTAAAGACTTCAGATTAAATCGATAGAGTGCTGAAGAATTGTTACTATTCATTGAGTTTTCGTCATTATTCTCATTATTCTGTACTAAAGGTTTGTTTGGAATTTCAATTTTAGGGCTTTCCATTAGAGGAACAACAGGTAAACCAAGTTTTGAAGCGATTGCGTTAATCATTTCATTGGGAAGTTTCCAAATAAATATACAGCCGTCGCCCGAAACTGAGATCAAATTTTTTCCATTTTCAGAAAATTTAAGGCCAGTCACTAATTCTGAGTGACCACTGGTTGCCGCCAAACATTCCCCGGACTGGTAGTCGTAAATGCAAAGGCTTTTGTCAGTACAGGAGGTGGCTATGAAGGCTCCACTCGGGTCTAAAGCAATTTTGATGAGTGTTCCGTCGTCTCCCTGAGAACCCTTGAAATTGGATGTGTTTTTACCGGTGAGCACATCATAAACTCTTATCATACGGTCTTGACATGCAGTCAATACATGGTTCTCATCTTCATCTACTTCCATATCATAAAGAGTGGTCTTTCCCACCACATGATGTTCTCTCATGAAATTAAAGCTCTGGCCATTATTTTCGACTCCCTTCCGAAAGATCAATGACTTATCGGCGCCACAACTGATCATTTGAAGATTTTTATTCGATTTATTGCCGACAAACTTAACGGCAGTAATAGACGAGGAGTGGTCATCCATTGTCTGTACGAATGAATACTGTTGGCGAACATCGAAAATGTGAATCAGTCGGTCCCGACTCGCGGACGCCAATAAAGATTTGCCTCCAAATGTTTGTTCATTAGAATACTCTAAACAGAGAACTTCCGAATCGTGTGCTTCTATTTTGCATAAGTCTTGTTGTAATTCTAAATCAAAAATACGTATATTTCCGGACCGATCGCCAGATGCTAAGTGTCTTCCATCGGGAGATAGTTTAAGAGATCGAACGCCATTCTTCCCATCATAAGTGGTATCCGCTTTGTCAGAAGAATCGTTAGGGTTAATATCGAGGTCACAAATATAAGACAATTCGGGATCCATATAAAGGATTTTCAAGAGTTCGGCGCTAAATATATTCCGTTTGTATACAAAACTCGATTCCTGTGAACCTTTGAGAACATCTAAATTCCAGATACGAATGGTATCGTCACTGGAACAGGTAAGGAATGTACCGGAAGGCAACAGTTGTTTGGCACAATTTGACAGCTCCGGGTAAGTTTCAACGGCCCAAATACATCCCGAGTGATAAAGAAATGAATGTAATTTCCCGATTTTCTTGATATTAGAAATGGTCCAAAAATATATACTTCGGTCGCCATAAATACAAGTGACCACTTCGTTAGTCTCATCCAATGATATCGCTATTGTGTCCGCATATTTCACAGTAGATGTGGAATGGGACCCACCGCTCAAATCACTATTTAATTGGATGGAATAACACAACATAAGAACAGAATCTAAAATATTTGGCAAAAGTTATTTACTTTCTGGAAAAGCCTCGGGCGATATCGATGCCCAACGAGTGGGGGCGGGGAAGTGTGCATACAAAGTGTAATGTTTTCGGGTTAAAACAACGGACAATTCCCTGCGCACATCCCACGCAAATCAATTGTTCACTAATACTGATGCAATTGGCACTCGTCGTCTATAGACATCAATTTTAAAAAATCATTAATTTTTGTTATTTTTCATTAAAAATAAGTAATAAATATAAAAATTTAATCATAAAAACATTAAAATGGGAAATGGATTGAATGCGACCGCAATCATAACTGTGGGCGCGACTAAGGCTTTGGTTTGGAATTTGGAGCAATTATTTAATTTTTAGTTTTGTTTGGAAACTAATAAAAGAGAACTCACTCTCAACTCAACCCATTTGTCGAGAAGCCTTCGATTATTAAATTCACATAAAAGACCAGATTTGGTGATGGCATACGTGGAGTCAGACATATTGGACAGACCGCACGAAACATCACAGAAATAGTTATTGCGCTGATCGCCCAAAATGGCAGACCTTCCCATTAACGGCAATGACTCGAATTTGTTGCGCGAAGACTTGGAATATTCCAAATACCAGAACTTGACATGCCTATTCCCTACTGTCACAAAATATGAACCATTGCTGGCGAATGACAGTGCCTTCACTTTAGTGGATATTTTGTTGGAAGCGATCTTAATGTTGTTCTTCCAGTCCCATACATTGACAATCATGTCGTGTTGTGAACCCACAGATACAACATATTTGTTGTTTGGAGAGAAAGCCTTTCAAACAATAAAATGTGATTCAAATTATTTTAAGAAAATTAAAAAATACTGACCACACAATTGATTCCAAACTTGTGTCCGGCAAAGGAGGCTACCTGTTCGCTGGTTGACACATCCCATACCCTGACGTGTGGCTGATGTCCGCACTATGCGATAAAACATATTTCAATTGTGAAGAGATTTGACTTTTTTTAAGTGAATACCTCTCCGGTGACGATATATTTTCCATCGCAGGAGAACTTGGAAGCAGTGATTGGCTTTTTTGATGAATTTATAATATGAACTTGCTTATTTCGGCGAATATTGTAAACGACTAATACACAACTAATTATCAAATTTAATAAATATTTTAAAAAATTTATTTTATAAATAAATATCAGTTTATAGTTATAGTAATAATTATAGTAATATACCAGAGATTACTCCAAAGTTAGATAAATAACTCATAAAAAGGTAATTACGATAACAAGAATTTCATTACTATATTTAAAACCTGAAATGAGCAGAGATTTGGCGTCAAAATTATCGTAAAATGAGACCAAGAATATAATTGAAAACTTTTAACTAATCTATTTTATGTGAACTCAAGAATAAAACTATAAATTCAAATAAAAATATCAAAAACAAAACTAACTGGCGTTTAATCATGGTTAATCTTACTATAATTATATTTTCTAATTTATTCAAATAATAGCCTGGACAGCTAAAAATACATACCCGGCTGGATATACAACACAATTGGTTAATGGGTCGCAATCGAGAGACGCATTACTTGAAACGGTTAAACCGAGAACGCGGTCGAGCTTTACCTGGATTATAGTCACGAAAACATTATTCAATTGTCTTATTATTCGATGAATTCATAACAATATGTATTTATTCTATTTTTTTGTTGTTTTTGTTTTTTGATTTCATGATTTAAAGAATAATTTACTATAGATTTGTATAATGAAAGACATGACTTATTGCAAGCTATAAATTAATTGATTAATTCGAGTCAGTTATCAAATTCGATGAAATCATATTTTATTCAAAAACATTTTTATTTATAATTTAATTATAAATAAAAAGAGATTTAAAAACAGAAAATTATAGAAATATACGAAAGAGTTATTTGAGAAAAGAACACTGATAAAAGAACAAGGTTACAAAACAAAATTGAGTCATAATTTGTATAATTTTAGATTAAATGATTAAAATGTGTATTACTTGAAAAAATAGTCATTCTAATTAAAACTAGCATGTTTACTTTACTTTCATTGTTCTATTGAATTGATAATAAATTCAAATATAAAGATAATCCTTATTCTGATAATTACCATAACATTGAATAAATATTATCAGAAGATTATTAAAAACAATTGAATTGATTAATATTGAGTTCGAACTTCAATCGGTTCATAAAATATTTTTTGGCAAATCCTGAAAAATAGATATCAATTCAGACATATTTGACAGTATCTAAGATAACATGAAAAATAAAATTGATTCATATCTAGATAATTCTTTCAAGATTCTGAATTAATTCATCATGCATAATTTATATTTATTTACAAATTGAAATATGCAAAACTTTTAAACAATTTTTAACTGTTTTGAATGTTACTAGTAATAACCTTGCACATTTATGCAAATACCTATCCACTAATGGGGTGCAAATGTAAATTATATCCAATTTATTCAACAGGTGTTTAACAGAACAAATGGTAACCTTTGATGGGTTTCCGTAATTATTAAATATTAACTAAAAATATCCCAAAATATTAAAGAAAAACAAAGAAAAAAGAAATTTCTTAATAAATGCAAACGAAATGATGTGAAAGAAACCCTTAATTACATTCAAATAGTAATTAAAAATGCGTTTAAATGCAAAATACATAGTAAACCAATTAATAAGCAATTGAATGGATAAGTAAAAAAAATGTAGATGAAAACTATTACAATGATTAAGGTCAATTTTTTAGTAATTCATTTAAAATAATAGGCTTATTGAGAGATTAGTATTCATTAAATGGTTTCAAATATTATATCAATGACTCAGAAAAATGATAAATAATTACAACATTTAATGAATTTTATTATATTCTTGTTATTCAGCAAAAAATAATTGAAATAAAACATATGACTATTCCGTGAAAATGATAAACAAATAAACGCTTAAGAAATGAAGTGCGAAAACAATGATATCATACCTCAGGATATTTGATAAAACCATTGAAATCATTGATATTTAAGTTATCCATTGCTTGCTTTCCATTTGTTTTATTCAAATAATTGTCAAAAAATTGTTATTTTAAAAGCAAAACAAAAGTTGGGAGAAACCGAAAACTGTTTGCTGACAGTCTATGACAATCAGGGAGGCTGTGCTCACAATCAAACCATAACTCGAGTGGAGTTAGGGGTTCGCCTGACTTCTGGTGCCACGCTGTGCACAACAACCTGTGCTTTCACAGCATTTCTTTACGTAAGAATTTTATAAACGTTTGCAAAAGTTTTTTAAAAAACTGGTATAACTCTAACCAGTGTTGAGACAAAACCACTTCTCTATCCCTTTATAGTCAGAGAACATGATTTGCTTCGGGCTATGAATGCAATAAATGCAATATTGGAGTCAACAGTCAATCACTGATTATATTCATTGCAATTAAATAAATTTCACTTTAAATTAATCGAAATTAAAAATATAATTAATTTATTATATTTTTCTAAAAAGTCTAAAATTCAAGATTTTTTTATTGATCATTAAATTAGTGTTCTTTGGTGTGACTCAAACCGAATGACAACCAAAACAACAACAAAAATATTAAAATGATATAAAAATATTTTTATCGAAATTTTATCGCAAACTCTCTTCGATTTCTATGAATATAAAGATAAGAATAATTGGTTTCACTTCTGGTGTGAATGGACTTAAAAGTAAGAAAAGTCTGAATTAAAAGTATTGATAAGATTTTTTAGAGAGTCTACACTCAGTAGACCAACACTTTTAATCAAGTGTTGGCCTCAACAGTCCGTCAATGAACTCTCTCCAGAAAACACTTATAAAGTAAATAACTGCTATTCAGATATTAACTCAGACATAACAATGGGCTGACCCCAAACAATGATATTCATTGCAATAAAAAAAAGTTATGAGAATTTTTTTCTGGTCATCGCTTTTAAAAAATCAGACAAACTTTCAAAATACCGGAAAATGGCGTCAGTTGTCAAATATTTTAAATTTTTAAGTCATTAACCACTGCTTTAAATGAAATTATGAAATAACTCATAAAATATGAGGAAAAGCAATAAATTAAGTTTAGACTTCACTCAATTTTATTGGAAGAGATCTCATTTAATTTTCACTTAAATAAGATTAATATTTATTTTAATTGGGGTTTAAATCAATATACAAGTCATGCTTAAAAAGATCGAAGAATTGATCTAGATAATCATTAGAAAGGCTAAGACATGAATATATAGGTCTGACCATCAGATTACTAATCTTATCTGAGGCCAAGAATATCTGTCGGAATCAGTTTAAAAGATTTTTTCTCGGCTTTTAATTGCATATAAAAAATGGCTGATTATATCGAGAATTGATTTCATTGATAATAATTATTAATTAATTAATTTAAAGCGAAAAATCTCTGATAAAAATGGGTTTAATTGGATTTGAGGTCAAAATATGATATATATATTTCTGGATTTAATTGGTTGGGAGAGAAGAACCGCTAAAATTATTACTTAATGGCATTTAATCGCTATTTTGTATAAATTATAGGAAATGTTGCAAAACTAGTGTTCAAAACAATTGGTTTTAATAACAGGTATTAAGCGAAGAGTGGATTACCTTATTTTCAAGAGGAACCGATTCTCTGTTTCTTTTGAGCGCAAGATTTCTGATTATCTTCTTTGGACCAATAGTGGAGATATTTCCTACACTACCATTACTTCCATTTGATGTATTGGTGGACAAAGAGTTCAAATCATGAACACGAAGACGATTTGTTGGCCATTCGTCACTCAATTGATTATTCAAAGCCATTAATCACTGGTTTTAAACATTTGAATGATTGACTTCAAGAGGAATAAATCATTTGAATAAATCAATAAATCATTGCATTCGACAAATAGTTTAATAATTATCTTCAGATTTAAATTTGATTAACGAATCATTGAATTTAAAAAAGCAAATGAAAAAAGTGATACGAAAACAATCGGAAGTACTGCCGATTAGTCAAACCAGAAATGATATTACTTATTGACATTAAGTGTTATTATTAAAAGGATTTCCAAATAATATAATTAAAGATAAAATAATATAAATAATTAAAAATTAAGGCCTAAAACAAAGGCATAACTGAATGGAAACATAAATATTTGATGAAATGGTGTTATTGTGTGAACTAAACGGCAGTCAAACAGCGCTCAAAACACTAAACCATACGTTTTGCTGCAAAGAGAATACACTCCCATAGAAACCATTTGAACATAGCTTGGAAACGGCACAAACACTTTTCTGTCGACTCCACTATTTAATCTTTATAATCAATTAAGGACTTATCTATTAAAGACGATCGCATTGCTCTCTATTTACATATTACTAAACTATT
>JAQFZI010001168.1:0-10970 GCA_034695605.1 Eupelops occultus
ATCTCTCTCTCTCTCTCTCTCTCTCTCTCTCTCTCTCTCTCTCTCTCTCCCTCCCTCCCTCGCGAGTGACATTTATTTGACCTTAATAACAGATCAGAAAAGACGTTTGGGTTTTAAAATTCGCATTAATTTAATTAAATATTTTATTTTTTTTATCTCAAGAATTATTGAAATAATAGTAAGAAAAGTAACTTTCATTTCAAAAGTGAATGATTTGACTGAATATGGTTTCCATTTTTGTTGATTATAAAAGAAATTCTATTAAAGAAAATGACATTTTTGTGATTACTTTTCACATATCGATGTCAACCAAACTTAGCAATAATTGGGAATTCCTTATCTGTAAAGCACTTGAATTGATTCGTTTGGGCAGACGTTCTGTTCAGACATAAGAAACCTAATATAAGTCATCAAATATAAGAAAAGTAGTCTTATGTGTGACCAAAATATGAGATTCATATTGTGCATGCTGACCTATTGATTGTGATTGTCACGCATGAAACATCTGTGTAGCTTTTGTTATTTGAACTTGGTAGTTGAAAATAAACAGTCAAAAATAAATAGGCGGCTGAAAACTAGTAAATAAATGTCCATGCACATTCCATAAATAAGCGATTTCTAAGTAATTTTAATACACTGTTTGCAGGAATAAACTGCATTCCATTTATTGCCATCTATTCTGTGATTTTCTCATTTATTTACTGAAAGAGCAAAAAATTTTGTCGAATATAAGGAATGCAAAACATTATTATTAAATGCATTCGGTTTTTGAAAAAAAGTCTACTATTCGTGAAAATCAAATGCTTTCTTAGATTTAAATTTATTTATTTCTCAAAAACCAAATCTCATATAAAAGAAAATCCAATTCTCTCCGAATCTTTTTTTTTATTTCTATGTTTTTCAAATAAATTTCTTGTCATTTATTTTCTTTTGTTTTTTTATTTGAAAGGTCATATATTTCTTATCTTGTTTATGATAAAGACATTTATCATGCATCATTCTTTATTAAAATCAACGTCTTTGTTTGACGGATACACCTGTTCTAGGTGAGGAGCGATCTAATCAAGTTGTGTTTACCTCCGCTAAAGTGACCAGTTCTATTTTATTGGCCAGATTTTTCCTGGACTATCTCTAGTCTTGAGTGTTTACCAGGGTGAAATTCTTATCTTGATTCATTGAATAATGTTTAAAAAACCAATAACTGTAAAGAAAACTGCCTTGATTGTTCCTTGAAGATATGGTGAATCTAATTAAAACCCAGGCATTAATAATATGCAGCTCATGTTCGAGGTATTTTATTATTAGTATCTCGAACTTAAGCTCAAGTATACGAAAATAGGTTCGATTTAATCGATTGGAAGGTTTGCTATAAAAATGTCAGATATTGTCAGCGCTATTGTCTGTCCAACAGTTTTGGTCGACATTCTGTCCAAAATATGGGAATAACTTTGAAGATGTTTTGGCCAAAGAATGCCAAATAAGATGTCAAAACTTCAATAGCACTGAATGAACGCCACATTTCTGGTGATTCTTATCCAGTGATCAGTTTTATAGAAATTCAGAATAATTTTTGTTCAGAGACTCTATTTTTATATCAAATGTCTTTTTGATTAGTTTTCGTCTAAACTTTAGACTAAAATTTAATCGATGAAAATGATAAGAACCAGGACTTAAACTTAGAAAAATGAAATTTAATACCAGCTTTAGCGGAGCCGGTTACTTAATTATCATGGCTATTTTTAAAAATAACATGATTTAAAAATTAATTCTATGTTTCAAACTATAATTTTTGAAACATTAATGCGAAACAAATTGTGTTCATTAACTAAATAAATGTTTTAAAATTCAGATTAAATCTGCATGTACAAAATGCACGCAAACTTTAAATTTTAATCTTTAATGGTTGTGTAAGGTATTTACCAAAGGTTGTATTATACAACTTGTATAATTTATAAATATCCATGGCAATACCAAGCATAACTTTACTTTTCCACAACAAAATCAACTAAAATCATTCAGTCATTAAATCTTTCTTGGTTAAATTTTCAAGTTAACATGAGCCTGTTTATATAGACTCCATATTTGTCATGGATAAGAAATTAAATGGTTCTCACAAAAACCTCCTCGAACATTAAATTACTTAATTTATCATTGAATAAGAAGTCACAATATTTACAACTAGTTAATTTTATAAGCTAATTGAAAAATATCACTTTTCAAATAAACTTTTAGTATCTTAAAGTATCTACCTTTTTTATTATCTCCCCCCCTTTCCTCTCTCCTTCCCTTTCTTTAACGGCCCAAAGGATCTGATGTTTCAATTGAATTGAATTCATTGGAAATCCCTATACTTTTTCAGTGATTTATGTGATATAAAATGTCCGAAACAATTGATCCAAAGATGAGTTTTCCAAAGAAAATTCCTATAATTCTTTTGTGGACGCGTTAAGATCGGCACAAAATAAATCATAAGGAATTAATCTCGCCTCCACTAAATTAACCAGGTTGAGGTTGAGTCCCGTGTTTACAGTTTATTGAACACATATCTTGATTTATATTCTTATAAGTAATAAATAATCTATTCTTTCGACACTGGCTTTCAAATAGGACTCAACTATTTTTCTTCTTTGACTTCTTGAAAAATCTTGATATTTGAGAAATGGTTTTCATCTGAAATCATGTTTTCTCTGCAATTGAAGTAATTTTGATGTTTGAAAGACTAAGTGGCAAAAGTGCTGACACTTTTTCCTATGAAATTCTCGCTGAGTTATCAACTTTTAATCGCTCAGAACAGAGATATTTTACTTGAATTAGAGCCACAATTCATTAAATTTTCAGTTACCATGGTAACCGATTATATTTTAAATAGTTGACTTATGGTGTGCTTCTATTCTAATGACTAAATTTTAATTAAAATTTGTGTTTAATTTATGGAGAGATCATTATTTCTAAACGAAAAACATTTCATAAAAACTAATCAATTAAAGTAGCGGTTCTTCAAACCTGAATCTTTCAAAGTTACCCATCAAATAGTGATTTAATCTTGGAATATTTTTGAAAAATAAAACGTGTATTATTTTACCAAGACCTGTGGGGTTCCCTTGCAGGAAGCTGTCCTTGCTAATTTTGAACTAAATAAATTAGAGTTGGTTTGAAAGCCAAAGACGTCATACAATGAAAGACAAATTAAAATTTATTATTCAATTTATTTAAGAGGATTAACATAAAACGGATGCGAATGTAAATTAAAGCCAGTTATCTCTCATTCTTGATGTTAATACCGGAGCTCTTCTCATAAAATATTTACTCATTGAAGAAAGGGATCAGTTCTTCAGTAAACAAATTTCCTAAGGAATGAAAATTATGAGCCTTTCCATTGACTTTTAATTAATTAATTTATTCATTATTTGTGAATAAGTCCAGGAGAATTTTAATTAAGAATATTAACTGTCTTTCCTTGAGCAAAAGAGCTATGATGAAATTGGCAATTCAGCATGATGATTAATTGAGTTTTGCAGTAATTTTATTTTCTTTGCAAATTCTGATGCATTCAAATACCAGAAGAAAAAAGATGACAACAAAATGGGTTTCAGTTCACTTCGATATTACCAGTAATTAATCATGGGAATTCTCTCCTTTATAAGCTTGTTCGTCTCCTGTGTTTGATTTGAATAATATTCAAGACATAAATTCTTGTTGAGAATGATATCAAATTCATAATTTTGATTACAATTTCAAATATATTTTTTCATTTTAATCACATCTGAAGCCAAAAAACTTTAATTCAATTCATTTGAATGTCAAATATAAGTCAGAAGTAAGGGTTAACCAAAGCACAGAATATTCTATATTACACTAAAAATTTAAAAGCAAATAAATTCAGTTTTTTTTGCACTCTTTGTTAATATAATGAATACGATTTGCATGAATTTATTTCAGATTATTCTGAAATTTGATTTAAATCTAAAAGTAGTATAAAATATATTCGAGTCTTTCATTCAATTTAAAAGACAAATAGTTTTGATTTCGAGTTTGAAAATGAGTTCAAACAATAATATATTATGTTTTGAATTAATGTTTGAATAGTTTTATGTGTTGTTTGAATAGCAGAACAAATGGCGATACCTTTTTGGCCCAAAATATCATCAAATTGTATAACAAAAGAATAAGTTTAATGTTTTTAATGAAAAAGTTATATAAAAGTTTACTCTTTTCTATGCTTTCATACAATTTGATCAGTAAATTAAAGTAGATATCACTCACAAAAGGAAAGAATGACTCCATTTAGACCCCAGTTCATGCCCTTCCTTACTATTAGGGTGTCCAGGTATAATTGAAGCAAGCTCCCTTAATAACCATTGATTTTCTTTTTAAAATGATCAAGAAGTCTTTAGAAAATTATTTCAAATCTTCTAAGATTCAAATATTAAATCCAAGTTTAAGCTGAAAATATTGGAGAAAATTCAAATTTAATTATAACCAAGGAAAATACTTGACAATCAACTAGATCTGGTTATTCTGTTTACCCTGACATTTAAGTAGAGACAAATGAAAAAGAGAAGAGCCTTTTGAAGCCTGTTATAATTTAATTACATTTAATCAAAATTATCTTTGAAAAAAACTTGGCACTCCCTTGCTCTATTTTTATCGGATATAATAAAAAATTTATTCAGAAAATTTCTAAAATAAATGCAAATTCTTAGAAAATAAAGATTTCCCAGATGGTATTTAAATTGGTGAATTATTATTATAACATTACACAGATTATCCCAGATGAATTTCAAAAGTTTTCAAAGATTTAATAACTTGGTTAGTTGGGAAAATGGAAGTAAAAAACACTTTGATTTTAATGCAAGATTAAAAAAGTTTCCATTAAATGTCAACTCTCACTTAGAAAATTAATTTCTTGGAAGTCTTCAAATGAAAAGATAGTGAATTACACCGAAAAACAGAGTGAACTAAACGTTTCGGTTCACTAAATATTTATCAATGAAAACACATTTTTATATATCAATCAATAGTGAGATAAACGCAACGAACAAAACATCGAATAATTAGCACTAATTTAGGACTGAAAACGATAACCGAAGGAAATAATTAGATCACAAATCAATTATAACTTGCAAATCTAGATGTTTATTATTCACCCACTAAGTTGATTGCATTGATTCTGTATTGTATGCTCTTTGACAGTCTTTGACAGTCAATGTTGGGTTCAATACTGTGAACAACACTTCAATCAAATAGATTTGAAAATAAAAGACAAAACAAAAGGTCTATTAATGCATTTGATCAGAGATGGTTAGATCGGGGATTACCAAGTTCATTATATTTTATATCTAGCTAATTAAAAAGTCCAAATAAAAGTTTAAATTACTGTATCAAGGTATATTCTCACTAATAATAAAATACTATTAAAAATAAATTAGGCAAGTTTTAACAAGCAATCAAATAAATTTTTGTATTCAATTGGACCGGTATATGTCTGGCCTTCTGTGGTGTTTAATATAGTTTAATGTATAATATAAAGAGTTGTAATAAAATAGTAATAAATTGCAATAACAGAAAGTAAACTAATGTTTGTTTTCTCGTTTCGCTATTAAATCGCAAATTAAATAAATGGAGAGAAAAGATATGTTTTCTCTTAATATAGGCTACAAATGAATCATATTTTCTAAAATGAAAATTTCAATTCACAAAAAGCTTTTTTGTGATAATAAAAGGCTTTTTTGTTCAAAATTATTCCAAATTATTGTTGAAGAGAGCTCCCAATGAATGATCTAGGGAATGCCAAATTGGCGATTAACTGTTATTTAAGCTTAACCTACACATATTTGCCTTGAAAGTTTAGCTCAAATTTTGGCAAAAGCTCCTTATTTGACGTCAAGGGAATTCACATATGTTCTGTGCCATGTTTGCTTTTAAGGTCCATTAACTTGGACATTACTCAATGGTAGCGAAAGTTTCTTTTCATTGTTTTCAAAATAGTCGAGACTAAAATGAAATCCAAAAGTTTTGCTTTTGTTTGAGTAATGAACCAAATTATGTGAAAATTATTCAATTCCTCGAATAGTTGTGTACTTTATTCCTATGAATTGATCGATAAGTTTCGTCAAAAGAGGCTAATAATCAAAATGAAAGCCAAACTAAACTTTTTCTTTGGCTCACTCCTAATGTAATGTCTGAGAGGGAAGCCTCAGATAAGCCATGAATTGAATCAAGAATTTTCTGGCACTTAAGTCATCATTTCCTTTGAATATTTTACATATTATTTACTGACCACTCATTTATCAAAATAACAAAACACTTAATATTCAAACTTTGTTTTCATATACGAAAACCGCATAATAATAATGATAAACAAAGAGTTAATTGATTCTTGTTATTAATGATAAGCACTCAGTTTTAATTAAAGAAAAAGCTCCTTACAATCCACTAACAAAAAGGTCAGTCTTTTAGAAAATTGTTGATGTCTTGACATACACTCAATTAAAAAGAATCTTAAGGAAAATGTACTTATTTTTCAAGAAATTTAATTAGGATTTCTTGATTTATGCTAAATGAAAATGTTTATGGTTATAAAAATAACGACATGGTCTTTTTATTTCCGGTAAAAACACCTTAGAATCGACATTAATGTAATGTAATTCACGTGAAATCGTTGTCATGAATGTTATGTTTATATGATTTCTTCGGCACAAACTGTAGGCAGAAGTTTTGAGTCGCCGCCACTGACTTCAGAGCACCAGTACTATACCAGTGCAGACATGGATTGCATTGAGAAGTGTGAGGTATCGAACAGAGACAGTACTGTAACGTTTAGTTTGTGTAAACCGAAACCTTTTGCCCAATACGTAACTGTTGTGTAACTGAGTCTTTCAAATGAGCAAAGAATGAGCAAACTAATTTAATTTATTGATAAAACCGGTGACCAATATTGTTCTTGATATAAGTCTTGTGATAGAAATGAGTGAATCAATAGTCGAGTGTTTGTGACGACAGGATCTTTGGGTCAAAACAAAACAGAGAATTATTATTCTGTTGTTTGGATACAGAAATAGTCGACTCTTTTGGTCTGACTTTAGTTTCTTATTAAGTTTTTGCCTCTTTTTGTGTAATTTTCGAGTGTTTGTGTCAGTTCTGATGGATTACACATCGATTCTAATAACTAGATATCAAAATAAAGTAAACTTTTGTTGAAATTTTTCACAAAATCCGAAGTACTTAAAGAAAATTTTTTATTCATTCATTTGATAAACCAGTTGTGAATATTATTCTGTGCGCTTGACTGAGCTGGTTATGAAAGATGTGCTTTGAGTAGATTAATTCTGGTGATATTGTTCAGCGCTTTTAATCGTTAATTAATTAAAATAACAGAGATTTTGAACAAAAAATAAGTTTAACCACAATTTTAAAAGTGGTTTCACTTATAATAAAAGGGTGTGCTTTATGTTAAAAGTCAGATAATAATAATAATAAATTTTTATTCTTGGTTATAAAAGTGCAATGTTTAAATAATTAAATGATTGACAATTCTCCGACTGTTTAGTGGAGAATTGTTTTTGACTTTTCAATGGATTTTCACAATTGTCTCAATCAATGGAAAAGTATTTTTCTTTTTGATTAATTAATTAATAGTTCAGACAATTACTGATTTGGAATTCATATCACGAATAATATTCAAGGATTGGACGGCTATTTCGTGTCAAATGTTTTGGTGATTTTTGTTTAATACAAATATAAAAATAATCATTAATTATGAATGACTTATGAAAAGTGCGGACATGTTTTCGATGCATTCAATCAGTTTTGTTAAAAACTGCAGACTATTATCACATTATTTATTAGATTTCGATGAGATTTTATTATAACAAGAAATTAGGTTTTATTTCAAGTATCCATTTCTTATTAATAAATTTGGCAAGCTTATTACAAATAAATTGATCATGTTCGTCAATGAGTTTGCTAACGTCGGTAGTGGTCCTGGTGGTGGTATGGAGAAGAGAAACATCCCTGGAAAGTAAGAATAATACACTATTTTTTGCCAGATTATTGATTCACTGGTCAAATAAGTTCATATGTTTTGTTGCTATTCGTCGCACATATATAACAGTGTTATTAATTCAATGGTTTTTTTCTCTCATTATTAGTATTTTTATTTTAATTATTTCCGTAAATTTCATCAAATATTTCCGTTTGAATTAATCATATTCTTCCGGAATTTAGAATAGTACTCTTGCTAAATTAAGTCTTATTGTTGTTTATTACTATGTAAAAAATCAATACCAGTTCACAGCCAGAAAGTACTGGATTTTCGCGAAAATCTATTCATAGGTTTTGAAAAATTGAAAGAAAATTTATTTATATATATTTTTATATTTTGGAGTCTGAAAATGTTGACACTTATGTCGTTCCAAATGAGTTATTATTTAACTTTGCTTTACTTATTCTAATAGAGAATCTCCTAATTTATAAATATTGACTTTTTTTGTGTTGAGATTAAGTTTTCTTAGAAACAAATTCTGTGTTTCATTTCTGATGTATTGTAAAAACAAATTGTATGAAAATTTCTTTAACGAACTTTTTATCGATTGTGAGCTCAAAATAGATATTTTAACCAAAGATGAAATAATAATTTGCTTTAAATATATGTCAATACATATGAGAATAGTCTGCGTTCAGATTCATTAGAAAATAATTTTCTGCTTTTTCCCCCTTCTATGCAATCATATAAAGCAGTGTCGAACAGCAATTCATGCTAGAGCCAATAATGAACAGATTATTGGAAACTTGATCGTTTATTTATATGCGAATTTTACCCTAGATTCAGGGAGATTCCCTCAAAATATTGATATTCTTTTAGTTAAGTCTGACTTTATAGAATTGAGCAAGAATGAAAATTGAAAGCAAATCACACTCCCCCGGGTCTATCCATCACTGGTTGGTTATGAAAACTGAAATTTTTCTTTCAGTTCTCTTGTATTGTATCGATCGGCGAAAGAGAAGAATATATACATTAAAAACAAGAGAGAGAATTGACTATAAAATAAAACATAAAAAGATTAATCAATCGATTATTTTTACTTCTCGTCCCAAAGTTTACACTACAGTTCAAACATTACAACCAAAACGGGCCTATCATCTAGGTTTTTTCCTGTCATTCATTCAGTTTTTGTTATATTCTACTAACATTTTTTTCTGTCAATAAATAGACATTAAATTCTTATATATTTCCACTAATGTTTGTTATCTGCCATTAGAATAATAGATAATATTGTAATCTCTCTCTCTCTCTCTTTCGTTTTTTTATTTAATTGCTCAATTTATTTCATTTCTGCCAATATTGTCAAGTTAAACTGTAGCATTGAAATTCTTTTGAGCACACCCTTGAGTTCCAGCTCATGTCATTTGAGTCATGTGATTTAGAATATGTTACTAGTACATTACTGTCATTCAGCTGCCATTATTGCCTTAATAATTGAGAGAAAATTCATCTTTATTTATACAATTTTATATTCAAAAAGAAACCATTTTCTCAAAAGCCTCTCCTTTAGCAATAAAAGTGTATCATCTATTATGTTTTTGTTTGTCACAAGTTTATTAAGATCTAGGTATAATGTATTGCTGTGCCGGCTATCATCTATGAATTGAAATGCCCCTTGTGAATAGCATGGCCAGCCGGTTACATTATTATTTGTGCTGTTCATTTGGCATGACTTTTATTAGTAAAGAAGCCGACATCCCAGTTGTGCTGTGCACAAATTCAACTTATTATATTGGTTTTTTGCCTATTTGATGGATTATTCCAACTGATCCAGCTATTCCATGTAGATTACCATTATTTTTTATTACTCTTATTACAGATTACAGACTTTTTTGTCATGATTGGCCAAGTAGGCCATTCATTTCCCAATTGCCTTGAATAAGGATGACATGGAAGGTGTACCTTGGCCATCCTAGCATTCAATTTGCTCGTTATTCTGATTAGAATTTGTTTTCTCAATCTTTTTCTGGGTTTCAATCTCTAAATAATTGATGAAAGCGTTTCAGTATATTATTTAATGCACTTTAGTATTGAAAATCTGGCGATTCTGTGACGACTTTCACTCATAGATATATAACACATATATTATTCAAATTCTATAGAAACTATTTCTATTTATGGAGTTTTATGGAGAGCACAGAATGTAATGGCCACAATCGATTGGCACACGTTATTCAGGGAGCCATGCCGTACCCCCATGTCTTCTCGTATGTCTGTCTCAGCCCCTTATCTGAGGCTCATTTATCTCCAAGTTTTATAGAGAAATACAAGAATACAATTGTAGTTATAATGCATTCAATTTATTCTCATTCCTATTGTATACTTGAATTTTGAGCCCTGGGTTTTGAAATGTTTCGATACATATATTACTTGATATGTGTACCCATTCATAAGAGACGAATGACTGCTTGTATTCTCTATTCAAGAATTTTGAACAAAAAATTTACTCAAATGTCACTCAATTTGATTTTGAAGCCAAATATAAATAAAAATCTATTCAAGTCTTGAATTTTAAAATTGCTCTTGGATTGTGTTTTTATTGTTTTTATCATGGTAATTTCCTGTGAATTACGTAATTTGAATGTGAATTCTCAACACATGTCATACTTTCCAAAAATATATTCTTATCTAAAGAACATTAATTATAACAAAAAATAGAGAGTAATTAGGTTTTGGTTAACTCAAGAAAATGTAATGTTTTTAATGTGATTCGTGTCACGAGAGAGGCCTCAAAATGAAGACTTATCATAAAGGATAGGCTCAGACCTAACTGTGCGTTTACTAGCACTGTTAGTTATGGAGGCGATACTACAGCCTATGAAAATGCCGTTACATCCAATTGAAGAGACAATTAACTATTGACCGCACATCCAATTCCTATCACTTATACTATCAGAGAAAGGCAGGCCTAGAGCTCACAAAAACT
>JAQFZI010001169.1:0-10962 GCA_034695605.1 Eupelops occultus
GAGAGAGAGAGAGAGAGAGAGAAATATTAATGAAAAATAAAATTAAAAGCGATTTCTCAATATATTCAGTGAACATATGTCTCAACCCATAAATAGAAATGAAAAACAAGAATCAAAAGAAAATTATTCATTTGATTATTAATAGCTCCGCACATATTAATGATGGAGGGGTCGCGACCCGGAAATTGTAGAAATCGTTTTAATAGTAATTATACTCTCTTTCAGATTATATCATAAAAAATCAATTCAAGAAAAAAAACAATTTTTAATATATTTTGTTAATATATTTCAAAATCGCTTTTGATTTGCATTGAGTTCCAATCAATTTCAAGGGCGCTCCACCTGTTTTCTGTGCAATGCTTTGACTTACTGTTGGAGAGGTGGTCTGTGCAAAAATGGGGGACCGAAAAACGGAACTGAGGGGGACGGCAGATAAGTGTGCTCTGAGAAAACTACCGCCGCATTCAACTCCGAAACGTAAGAATCGGAGAAAAACTTGATTTCATGAAAACGTTTTCTGGCAGACAGTCCTAAACACAGTCTAATCTCGTTGTCATTACACTAAAATTTCCACATGAGTAAAAGGACCCTGAGCTCCAAAAAATAAGCTAGTATATATCTAGTCGACTTTTGGAACCAAGATTTAATAAAAGCACCTTCTAGTTAATTAGGTTATTATGTGGACTATGTCTTGTGTTAATTTGTGTTAATTATAGCGATGGCTGACTGTATCGGCAAAACAGTTACTGAAAATTTCCAAAGTTTTCATTTATTGTATGTTTTTTATCGCTTTGCGTAAAGTCTTTACATCATAGGCCACAACCACTAGTCCTTCAGACAGTGGTAAAGACGCCCTCGACTTCCGGAAAAGGATTGACTTCTCTGCTAATCATAACCCGATCGCTAACTCTTGGAGTGAAAGTTGTAATACAATTGAAAAATAAGTGTTTAGATTCTTGTCAAACGATTTCAAGAATTCTGGCCAATGATTGGCTCATAAGCTGTGAAAAGCATTTAATTTATTTATTCTTATGTTTTCTCTTCTGTTTCTGAGCCAAGAATTCAAACATGAAATCAGTTCTCGTCTGAGAAACGGTTAACACGTCTTCAAAATTGTCTGTCCGTTCATCAGAATTGTTATCAATTGGTTATAATCTGATTAATAATTTTTGTGTTCATCTCTCGGAAATAGTTTTTCAAATTAAAATTGTTTTAATGATTTTGAGTTTTTAGTGATATTTTCTATTCAGTAGTCAATTGGTGTTCAACTGATTCAGTAGTCAATTGACTTAAATGTGTGAAAATTTTCCACAAAATCAAGTGTTTAAACATTTCTTAGACAATTATTATCCAAAGAGTGTTCAAAACCTCAATTCCAGTGTTTATTAAAGTAAGTAAAGAACTTTTTAAACCATAAGAGTTTCAAATAATTAAATATTTGACAGATTTTTATAAACAAAACATTTGTATGTTTTCACAAAATGTTTGTTATCATAATTTTGTCAAAGAATCTTCAATTTTGTTGATGAGAGTTAGCCGGTTCTATATCATATTTGATCTTGCTTTAGTTTTTGATTTTTATATTAAACTGAATGAGGATTTTATCAAATAATTACCTTCCAATTTTAATCTAGGATAAATAGATTAAATATTATTTATTATTATTCATTAATATTCCATTTAAAAAGAATCCGGAACATATATGAATTATTAATTTTTCAATAATGAGTGCATTGAATGAATTAACAAGTTAATATTTTTTTGAAATGAGCTTGTTATTTATGGCATGGCTTAAAAGTGTCGATGATTTTGTTTGAGATTTAAAATGATCATGTTTGTAAAAGGATTAACAAGCTTAAGTTTGACATTGTTAACTCATTTCAATATTAATTTTGATGGATAATTTATCAAAATATCTTAATAAACAAGCATGCTAATTTGAAATAAACGTATTTTAATGATTTTTGTGGAGTAATCTTCACTTTTTAATTAAAACAATGGGAAATACTCTGTTATGTTTGACCAGTGTAAAATATAATTGGGTAGAGGTATATAAAGCCGCTCCTCTTTGTTTTGGAAAAGTTTTATGAAAAATATGATTAATTTTTTGCTAAACTTCCCATAAATTCAATTCAAAGGCATTTTTTATTATTTTGAAGAAATGTGAGGAAAATTAATTGATCGAAATCAATGCCAAGAGCTTTGAAAATAGCTTTTTTGATTCCATTAACAATAGAGTGCTTGATATGCGGTGCAAAATTATAAACCCATTCCCGTGTTATGTGACAAATGCTTTATTCAAATTGGATTTAGATTTTTCAATGCAAGAGAAAGAGGAAAGGGAGGGTAGGAGAGAGAGAGATAGGGTGAAAGAGAAAGAAAGAGAGAGACTGGGAGAGAGTGGATTAGAGAGAGACTAGGGGAGGAAGGGATAGGGAGAGAGAGATAGTTGTTGAGAATTTTGTGGTTTAAAAGGGAGATAAAATATTTTTATTGAATAGCCTCGAGTAAAGTCACGACTCTTGATGTGGGCGTTAGACTATATGCCAACAAAATAAATAATAATAAAATGCATCGAAATTATTATTTTACTGAATATTTCTCAAATAATTAAGGAAAATGTGAGCCCATCATAAACTTGTATAAACTTCTTCAGAAAATTAATTGTTTATAGACTTGATTTGGAAATGCAATTTTCTAAATTCGCTAAATTGAATAATTGCACCATTATAGTTTCAATTTTCATCAAGGTGATTACAAGTTTATGATTTTAATGTTAGCTACTTCCATTAATAAATTATAAGGTGTCTAGCACACTTTTCTTATCTGAAAACATATTTTAATATGTTTCTGATAAGTTTTATCTAAAATATTAATTAAGAACTTGCAAGACCACCTTAATATGCTTGATTATTTGCCATTAAATCATGTTTTTGTGAATTTTAATCGTGTTTTTCAGCAAAAGAAAACTTTTTAGCCTTAAATCAAACACTGATTAAGAAATTTATTTGAAAAATATGTTTATTTTCTTTAAAATACTTTCCTCTCTATTGATGTCTAAGAATTGAATTTTCAAACAAAAGTCATTTTAAGGCTAATTATTAATACAAAAAGTAAAGAGTTTCTCAACAAATAATTAAACTTAAAAGACAGCACTCATACAAATCGCTATTTAAAATCATCTATTTCAAAATCAAATTATCATAATTGCACGAATTGGCAAGGTGCACTTGAAAAAGCAAAAATATATTTTATTAATATTATTTGCAAATTGGCTTAAAAATCAATTGAAAGCATAATTAAACCTTGCTTATTGCAGACAACTTTAAATGCTTGATGATCAGCATAAATATTTTGCTGCACAATCATTAGCTTTTGAGGGTCTGATTTTTTTTTGATGGATGCAATTATTCCAAGATTATTATGTTTAGCGTTATGTTTGAAATACACGCGAAAGACATTAATTTTATAGAATATTGATTTCAATTATTACATAATAATTGTCTGATTGTCTTATGAGCCGCTAATTGGCTACAGATTTATGTTTAGATTGTGTTTGGATTTCTAATTAATATGAATTCACCAATTATTTCGCCAAAGTCTGCAGGGTATTTCATTAGAAGAAAGTGATTAACGTTTTATTTCGAACTCAAATCATTAATTTCTAATTGATGTGCCCAAGAGCATTTTTTTAATTAATCAATTAAACAAGCTAATATATAATATTTTAATCACGTCTGAATTACCAAGGACTACAATTCTAAACACCAGGATTAACACTTGCTATAGTAAAACATAAATTTTGAATAAATAAATGAGTATTCATTGAATAACTATGAGCCTGGTAATCTATTCTTAGAAAATGAATATGATTGTTGAAACAAAAATAAATCAGTTTTCATATACAGTGTAAATGTATTATTGCATAATTGCGCTAAAACAGTAATCTTGCTAAAAAAGTTATCTAATTTATAGCCCTTTTAATTGTCTGCTAAATATGTGAATAAAAGTAAAACAATTCTAAGTTTAGAATACATTCAATACAAGTGTATTGAATGGCAATCATTCTATTTTAAATTAGTTGCAAGTATCAACATTCTCAAAAATGTGGTAGTTAATCAATTTTAAACATTCATTGTTCCATTTGAAACAATTAGGAATAATTTATTAGCAAAACTTCGATCAAAGGTTACGTCAAAACACTTTGCATTGTTTTTCAAACAGAGATGTCCAAAGATTTATTAGCCTAGGTTATTTGATCTGGCAATAACAATAATACAGATTTTAAGTAGGGGCTTATTTGCTGTGATGTACAAGATTAGCCTACTTTTACCAGAGTAGTTAATATTTAAAGTTTGCTCTTTATAATATTTATCCCTTCCTCTGGACATCACTGATATTATGGCTCTAAACTGTAGACACGATTACATGAATCACACATTAGAGTTGAGGATCTGTTTAGAGGGGTTTCTTTGTTTTTATTCTGAGTCGCAGACTATGAAAGCCATGATTTTATTGGTTATGTAATCAATAGTTAAAAGTCTGGGTAACCCTTATCTCAAAAATTATGTATAAATTAAGGAAAGAGAGGATCAAAACAAGTGATGCATTTCCAGAATTAATGTATGGTTTGAAAAGTTGTGTCAAAACACAATTTCCTTAATTCTTATCAAAAAAAAATTAATTTTGTTATAAAAGTTATGTCAAAACAATTAGAGATAAAAACACTATAATTAATAATCGGCTGAAAAAAAGATGTTTTTATTTTGTTTTCTGAGTTTCTCTATAAATACGAAAACTTTGTTTTTGATTAAAAACTTCTTAAGCTTTGAAAACAAGTTTTTTTTGAAGACATTTCTTCTTATTCTGAGCTCTTTTTGGTCACTGACTCGGAGAAGAGGCGAGAAATCAGCGCTCAGTCAACAAATTGAGCGCTAATTACTTCAAAAGCCTTTTTTATGTCTTCCAAGATATTTGTTAATTAGTCTAAAATTTTCAGCAATTTTTCGAATAAAAGCTCTAAAATTGTTATGATTTCAGTTTTGATAGGCTTTCCTCTCTTCTACTTAATTGCTTTTGAATTACAGTATTTATAAACTGAGTTTAAACACATTTCTCTCCTTATCTTAAAACTCATTCACGAATTAAACGTTGATTTAAGACAAATATATATTTGAAAGATGAATAATACCAAGTTTGGTTTGAGGCAACCTTTTTTGCGAGCAATAGTCAACACTTTTTTGAGAGTTAATAACATTTATATGTTAGGCATTAAATTAAGGACTTGTTTGACGAATTATGCATTAGGTTTCGCAACCATGCTCAATTAAAATCGTGAATCACGGTGAAATTCGATGAAAACCAAGCTAAATTTCTTATACTGCAATGTTATTGAGCATTTCTTAATAAAATGCTGCTTGTTCAATTTTTTTGGCTCAAAAGTGTTTTGGGCCATTTTCTTGCTCAACAATGGAATTTTCGCAGACCCCCTTGGTATTGCTTCCTTGCACAGCCCTCTTTATAAGAGATGAGAGGAATGTCGAGTTAAGTATAAGTAGTGATTTTGAGTATAGCCGACAAAACCACATCATTTGAACACTTGATAAGTGATGTTCCCTTCGTTAGACATTATAATCATCTAATCATTAAATTAATGTTCAAAAGAAAATCACGACTTAAGACATGAAAACTAATGCGTGATTAGACATAATGTGCTGTTTTTTGATCAGATAGGGACTGACTTCTAGCTAATAGTAGTGCGCAATAATTTGTTGGGGAAATCTGTTTCAATGTTGCTTGCTCAATTCATTCAAAGTTATTCAATTAGCGTTAATTGTGTGAATTTGTTAATGATGTCAATTGTAAACATACCCTGAAATTATTGGTAACACATTTTTCTAAAAATTATCTTGAACATGAAAAAGTTTTAGATTATGATTTGATTGCCTCAAATTAGGACCAGGGTTATTTATGCATCACTTGAATTAATTTAAATTCATTTTCAGATTAATTTGAATTTTAATTAAAACTCTTTTTTTAGTTTTATTTTAATTTCATTCAAATTCAGTGACTATTAAATAATAAAATATTCTTATCTTTTTGGGGAAAACATAGGAAAACTAATGAAAACTTCATTAAACATTTAATTCTTGGATGAAATTTAGCAACATGCAAATCTTTTTTGCTATTAATAAAATTGTTTTTTGTTTGATAACAACAATTGTTTTTCTTCGCATTAAAATTGAAATTTAAATGAATTAAAATAAAATTCTGTCCAAAAATTCTCAGATAAGATGAATATTTGGACCACAAAAATGATAATCTGATAAATCTCTGGAATTTATCTTCGAGTGAAGCAAAAATAAGCAAGTTAAAAACAAAGAAAATCAAATCTTTACATACTTCAAATAAAAATTATAATTATGTTTATTTAATGAATACTTTTTATGTTAAATATCTTTAATTCAAATCCTTTCTATTGAGTGAATAAAACCAATGCTATTCTCCTATAATAAGAGGTCGGGAGGGATAGCCAGGAGTGAATGGGCGGAATGTTGAACACTAAACAAATATGATATTGATATCTCCTTGGTACAAATTGTTTGGAAATTCCTGACAAATAACTACAATCTGTAACTAATTGAATGAATTAACCTGTCATTTAATAATACTCTAAACTTGATTAAACTTGGTTAGTCCTACTCAAAAACTACAGTAATTTAATTATACTTTTCCAGTCCATCAACAGTGCAGTTGTAAAGCTATTATCATTAAGAATGGCATAGATTTTGGCGGTCATTCTCTCTCTCTCTCTCTCTCTCTCTCTCTCTCTCTCTCTCTCTCTCTCTCTCTCTCTCTTAAGTTATTTAAAAAGAAGAAAATAATATATAAAATACATTTAAAATGTATTTTTATTTTGAATACAAGGCAGAGAAGAGTAAGAAAAATGGAAATCATTATCAATGGCTCAGAATAATAAGTCTTTCCACAAATAAGAGAAAACTTGAAATTGCAAAGATCAAGTTCACCAACAAATCATAGTGAAAGTTAAAGGAGGAAACATCTTATGAATTTTCATCTAATCATCTGAATCTGTTTGACTTTCATTGACTTATCATAAGTTTTCAAATAGATTTAAGCAAAATATGTTAATTTGACTTTTTATTGAAAAATTATTCCCAGTGATGAGCAGGCTCTACATCGAAGGGGGAGTTATTTTAACTTGAATTTGACGTGGATTTCAACTTTTCTTGCTTAAATCTATGGGTTTTATTGAAGTGGTATTAAAATTGATGTATTTTCCATTTAAAGCTAAAGAGTGTTTGGTTTTTCCATGTGACCTAGTGCATCTTGGGCATCTTGAAGATATCATATTCCTTATTAAAGTCCTTGATTTTAAAATTTCTTAATAGACTTTTTTGAAGATATAAAATACAATTGATTTTAAAAATCAAAGATTTCGTGAATTATTTATTCAATTGATGTTTTTGTTTAAGAATTTAATGCTTTTTGATTGAAATCGAGATATAATTTACAAAAAAAAAATCAAAAATACATATAAATTGTAAAATATTTCTACTGTTTTCTCTCATATCTTAACAAATCTGTGAATATATTTGGCTTTAATTCACATTTAACTCCATTTTAATTAAATGGTATTTAAAATTAAATCAAAACTCTTTCGATAAGATCTCAAAATTGAATAACAAAATAAAAACATAAAATTGATAGAAATTTAATTTGATCATGCACACGTACACACCTAGACTATATGCTCTTATAATGAATGAAAATCTATTTCTATCCAGGATTAAATTAAATATGATGTTTAAGGGTTGGCTGATGAACGTCACTGAATTGTATTCAGGCCATAAGTAAGCTTTAAATTTAAACTTGCTAAATTAGTTTATTTAATTAAGTAGTCTTGAAATAAGATAAATTTCGTGCGTTTCTTATCAAGATGCTCTTTTGCAAAGTTTATTGATTGCTCAATTTGCTTAATTAGACAAAAAAGATTAAGTTCACTAATTACAGGACCGGGTGCTAATAGGAGGAAAGCTCTCGCCTTTTGATTATTCAGACCATAATGACTTTTCTCGGTTGAAAAATAGAAACATTTACATTTTAATTATACAAAGAAACCATTAAATTGAAGAGAGAGAGAGAGAGTGAGAGAGAGAGAGAGAGAGAGAGAGAGAGAAATTGTTGTTTAAAAAACGTGAGAAATGTTTTGAGACGAATATATCTATAGTTAAGACTCTATTGGCGTCAAAATTGTATTTTAAACGTGAGTTTCAATTAAATGAAATAAATCTTATGATAAATGACTTCTAAAGAATGTATTGAATTGAAAACAAATGTATTTTTTATGAATGAATTTATCGATCAAATAGTCATTTAAAGCTGAGCCTCAAATCTGAAGACTATTTTCCTCATAAAACGCGAGACTTTTTTATAGGGTTTGAAAGAAGTAATAATTGATTTTAGATTTAAATTATTCTAAACCTTAATAACATTTCCTATAAACAGGTATTAAAAACTCATCTTTTATTGTGTAAATCCAATGACTTTTTCTTCTCAAATTGCCCTTGAGTCCAATTTGCCGTAAAAACTTGCATGTTGTTAAATTGGTGATAAGAAATAATGCGTTAAAGTAATTTTTTTTTCTCAATTGTAAACTGCATTATAATACTATCGCTCATCAATTATCCAGGCGTTTTGTTTAATTACTTGATTAGTTTATTTTTTAACATCGCTTCTTGCATTTTTTATCTTTGAATTTCAATTGCCCACTTATTTTCAGGGATTGAGAATCGCCAAGCTCAATTTGAAATAACCAAGAATGTTTTGTTTGCGAAATTAAGCTTTAATTAATTAGTGATAAATTAATTGAAGCCATAATGAGATTCAAATTCAAGTCAAAAGCGTTTATGGCATTTATTAAAATGGCGTGTAATGAGCTTGATTGTTTTAGCGAAAGGACCTTGGTAGAAATTTTAAAATTCTTTTAAAATAAGAAGAAAAAAATTATTATAATTTCTTTTAAATTTTGATTTTTTAAAACTAAATGTAAATTTCAATTAAAGGGAAAGATTGTGAGAAAAATACTCTAAAGAATTGATGGACTGTTCGCACGCTTTTAGTAATGAAATCAGTCATTGAATCGAGAAATGAATTGTGAGAAAAATGAAAACATCCGACAAAACAGTGCTTTAATTTGCCGTCAAATGTAACGAAATTATAATTTAATTGAATTAAATTTGTTTTTAATTTACTTTACTGTATATAATAGCAGTAATTTTCTGGGACTTACTTTCCTTTAGTTTTTTTTTCAATTCAAATAGTATTTTAGGATTTACTTCAGGTACAGAATAGCCTTCGAAATACTCGTCGATGTCTTTCAAGTATTTTTCACTTCATTTCTAAGGCTATTATAACAAAAACTTTTGGCTTAAAAGTTACGGAAATATTTGAATATTGAGTTGTATTCCGAGTTTTAAAAATAAGTGCTTTTCAATGAAAAATAAGAGCTTTAAAATCGAGATGAGCAAGGTCTTTAGCTCTAGGCCACTCCCTGGATAGATGAGATAAACAAGGAATGCGTTGAAAAGTGTAATAGATCAACAAGATCCAATTAAAGTTTTAATTAGAAGCGCTAATAGTTGACAAGGCACTTAACTGCTCCTTGGTGTCACATCAAAGCAAGTCACATAATATTCGGGTATTTGTAGCGTGTACCTTGCTCATTAATTCATTGCTATCTAAAATGGTATGTTTTTAGTATTACTATTAGTGTCTATAAATTTCATTTGATTTTAATGAGTTTATTCGTTAAACTGATTAAACGTTTTCTGATTTCTTGATATTATATTTAAGTGTATGATATGCTTTCCTCACCAAAAGGAAAGGTATTGAATTGGATTCTAAATAAAAGTCTATGAAATCCACTTAAGACGTATTCAATTCAACAGATATTGTCGTAAAAAACTAAAGAAACCTTTTTTTCTTTAACTTCTTTTTAAACCTCTTCTGAGACTTAAATAAACAAATATTTATAGAGTTTTGGTTTTCAGATCACGTATTCCTGGGAAGAGAGTTATGCTGTGCTGTAAACTATAGATTAGTTTAGGGATTCATATCTTAGCTTTGAATTAAATATTATAAGATTTCTATATTTAAAAAGCATTTAATTTATTTGAATCAATGACACGATTTCAGCGAATTTTTTGTTGAAAAATCCCTTAATTTTATTCACAAAATATATCTTTAAAAATGAGTTTTAAAGGAAAGAATGAAAAAGGGATTCATAGGAAATGCATTCAATGTTTGAGTGAATTCATGGCTTTGTTTATAAACAAATTGTTGAAACATTTTTTTTGTGCAATTCTTATGAAAAACATAATTAAATGCAAAGAAAACAATAAATTGATTGTCAGTACAATAATTACTTATTATATACTCTTTGTTGAGAATTGTAGTGAACCTGAGCCTAATGTCACAAGTTTTCAATCATAATCATCATTATTTAGTGAACACCTTTCCCACGCATACCTATCCTCCCAGTGCTCAGCACTGTTGTTTATTACATTGAAACTAATTTGAAAACTACTTCAGTCTATTGAAGAAAAATTATTATTAAATAATTTATAATAATTTTATGTATGTCTCGAAGCAAAGGCTAAAAAGCACTTAAATTTCGATCTAAAGCTCTCTTTCTCTCTGATTACTGATATTTTTGACTTCAATAGAGAGAAAGAGAATAAACAAGAATAAGAAAAATGTGAAGGATAGGCTCAAATATTATTTATTCAATTATTTGAATTGTTTTAATAAATAATGAGAATATCAGTTAAAAAATAGATTCAAAACTTATTATTCCTTTAAATTATTATTTGTTTTTAAATGTGTGTTCTCTCTCTCTCTCTCTCTCTCTCTCTCTCTCTCTCTCTCTCTCTCTCTCTC
>JAQFZI010001170.1:0-10961 GCA_034695605.1 Eupelops occultus
AGCTTAAGACAGGAATTCTTTTTAGTTTATAAGGAGCCAAACGAAAAGTCATTAAAATTTTGATGCGTTGATGAAAACTGGACGGACAGCTTTTCCCTGCACACTATACCATAAACAAGTCCATAAAAACCTGTGCCAACACTTATCAGATCCATGGCTACTGTTGGAGCTCAGGCCGGGCTCCTGCACACACAGTTGCAACACATTATCTGCTATTAGAGAACTCCAAACTCCTCTCAAGAATATAACTCAAACTTTAAAATAATCATAAACTTAGCTCTATTTCCAAAGTTTAGATCATTATCTTTTGGCCATTTTTTTGAAAATGTTCCTATAATTACCAATTGAATTGATTTTTTATTTGTGTTTATCATTCATTTAATTAATTTATTGGTTAAAAAAACCCAAAGCATAAGAGTTAAAAATAAAGTGGAAAAGAGTGAAAAGGGCTGTAAATAATTGATTGTAAATCCTATAGAATAGGAAAAGGGTATAAGTAATGGCAAATCAATAGAATTATTGGATAATACTATTGTTGTGTTTATTAATGACTTGTGTCTCGCTTACAATTCAAATACATTTATTCAAATAGAATTTATTTGAGTTTCTCTTCTTTTCATTTAATTTAATGCTAACCTCAACACAAATAGAAGCAAAACTTCATTGGACTCTATTATAAGTTAACTGTTTGTCTGCAGTTCTATTCAATTGAGAATAAGTTAAAGACTATATAAGCATTCATTTTCTTCCATTCTTTGCAGTCCTCCTATTCTTCTAATGTCTAAGAATATGTGATCATCACATTTAACATCACTTTTCTTTCTGTCTTATGTAGTGTAAGGATTTTGTGGTTGACTAAAACTCCTCCCAAACCACCAATTCTTTAGCAGCAAGCAGAGAATGAACATTAAATATAGCCAAGGGGCTCACATACAAAATATGTGCCATAAAACTCTAAATTGTGTATTAGTTAAATGAGTTTAGGGTCTCATTAATTATCAAAAGTAAATATAAAATTTTGCTTTAATTGCATGTATTTCAGCGTTTTTTGAATCTTTTAGTGTTGACTGAATTTTGGCGACCCTTTCATAACAACATAAATATTGATGTCATAAGTTTTGATAATGAAGTTGAGAATATAGAGTACATAATAGTATTAAATATATGAATGAATGTCAACCAACTTATGCCATAATAATCTCAAAACAGAAATGGAGAGTAATTTTTGGTGTTTGTGTCGTTGGCTTTGTTTTCAAACTACCGATAGATAAATATAATGGAAAACTCATACAAAACACGATAGAGAGGAACAGACAAAGAACAGAACCACAAAAACTATTACTTAAACTCAAGTAATAGATAGAGAGATGACTATATATAAGGAGAGAAAATAAATGAAAACCCTTTATATTATGTTATGCTGTGTTAGGCTCTCAATAGTGAGCACTGATAGATATGACGGTTCGCTTTCTGTCTGTCTGTTGTTGTTATCAATGTTTGGCCAGAATTTCGTGAACTTATATTAGAGATATATATGTGCGGACATACAACAGATATACCCATATATTAGTAACTATTTGTCTATTTGTATGTATGTGTTCTGGCATTTACTCCACCGATCCTTCTGTCTGTTTGGTCTCTATTGAGATCAAGAGTTAGGGTCCGTACTGAGAGATGCACTCAAGTAACTCAACCGTGAATTTATTGATAGCACTGCACTATTATCATACATACATTCATTCAATCCTCTTATTAAATACATTAAACAAATTGTTTGAAAATCATTCACAAAATGTATTCACTTTTTTTTAATTCAATATTTACTTAAAAACAATGAATTTAAAGGAATTATATTTTTTTATAAAATGTTATGCATTTTGAGTTAAAATCACAACAAGGTCTTATCAAAATCATTCATAATTATTGTTTTTGAATGTTGTTGAAAGAATGAAGATTCAATAGAAAAGATCTAACTTTTATTACTAGCTCATTCCTTTCATATCAAAAGAACAGATCTATGCAAAAAAAATCTTTAAATTTAAGAAAAACGTAATTTTGATTTGACACCAATAAAAGGCTATTAAGATTTGCTGGGAGATATCGAACAGAATTAATTGTTTGTGCAAAACAAACAAAAATATATTTCCATTAAATTGATCTCTTAATTAATTAGTAATTTATCGAAAAAAAATAAATAAAGGTTTTAAATAATTTCAATTCGTAACCAAATTGGAGGCAATAAACTGAATAATATTTTTAAAATGGTTTTTTCTTAAAATCATCAATCATTTAATCATATTTTGGATTATTAAAGAAAATAGGATCAAAATAGTAGTTAGAGAAACAAGGAAGTTTCACATTGAAACGATTAAAACAAAAACGATAGGAAAATCACGATATAATTGGATCAAATTGCAAACCAGAAGTTTGAAACATACATTCAATACATTTTTGATTTTAGTAATAAAATACATTAAGCTCTTTGTCAGACATTAATAGATAGGTGTGTGATGTGTGAGTGAACAGAATTTGGGACTTTTTTTTATAGATCTTATATAAAATTCATATTAATATTATTCTCGTAATCGTATAAATCTCTTCACTCGGATGAGAATATTGTGTTCTATATATCGAAAAACACATTAATTTAATCACTTTTATGTTTACGAATAGATATGTGGACAGAGAAGAGATTAAATTAGTTGAGACACGAACAATATATGCCTTCGTAGACACTCCATTTAATTAACTGCCTAGATCAAAAGTTTTAATCATTGTTGTTTAGCAATGATAACAAAAATTTGCTGAAATTTTGATTAGCAATTAAATAATTTGAATTAGTGATCACCCAGCTTTATTCTGAGTCATTTTAACATATAATTTAAAAAGTATCAAACTCAAATACTAGTTTCTTTGACTATAATCATTTAATTAATAATTTGATAGAAAAAAAACTTACTAGTTTAAGAAACATGAAATTTATTTAAATTGTGGTGTCATGATTTTATTTTATTACCTAGCTACTTATATGGACTGATTTATTAAAGCCAAACTATAATTTATATCAATTAAATTGATTTCGATCTATAACTTCATATGATATGACATTACAGATGAAAAAAATGACAAAACAAGTTATAAATAAAAATTTTTGAAAATAAGAAATTGAATTTTGAAATAAGGAAAATATTAAACTAAAAGTAATAATTTATTTCTTAATTCAATTTCTCACTCATTGAATGCGAATTGAATTTTGACAGCAAAGGGACAGATATGCGATAGATTCCCATCAAAAGAAATGCATATAATTATTGACTGTAACTGAAGGCCATATATGAGGAACAATAAAATAACCGAAGAAATCAAAGATCAAAATTTGAATTGAAATTATCTTCGTTGGGATTTTTAAATGAAATTTTAAAATTTTTCTCATAAATCAATTCTCACACACATTTGCAACATGGTCATCATTATCTATTAAATATTAACCAATCAAAATGCGATACATAGAAGTCACCAAGTACTGACAACTTATGGTAGCACTTCCCATATAAAATAAGGGAACACCCAATGACAAGGAAGAGTATCTAAATTAAAGCATCTAGAATGTCATAAAAACCTATGGAAATTAGCAGAAATTACAATAAAATCGGAGATTCTAGGATCAAAGGTAAAACCTGCTTTTAAACTACAAGACTTGTTCACCCTTGGCTAGGATAGACATCAAGACATTGATGCAATATTTTAAACCAGTGATGGCCAAGGGGGATAATACTGAAATACCCCCTCAAACCGAAAAATTCTGAAAAATTTGCCCTAAGAAGGAGAGGAAAAATTGCATTCTTTTGCCATTTTTAATAAAAATTATTGAAAATTCTAATGAAAAGAGTTGTAATTAATTTCGGAAAACTCTTAAATAACTCAAATGTGAAGTTTTTTGGTCAAAAATATATGAATAATTTCATTATTAAAATCCAATTTTCGATATTTTATTGAAATTTATTTAAAATTTCTGGAATTAACTGAAAATAACCTTATTTTATTTGTTAAACCCATTTTTTCGGTGTTTTTTTGTTTTTTATGTGACCCCTCAATCCCCCTAGAGCATCGAACCTTGGCTATCACTGATTTAAATAAATTCTTTGATTTTGAATATTTGAAACTTAGAATGAATTTTGTGAGAATAGAGTCCTCAGAATAATCTTAATTTCAGTGTTATTTTCAAAAGTAAGCCATTCTTTAAAATATTGAACAAAAAAAATCATGAATTATTGAAACAACGGAAGAATATTTGATTGTAGCCTTAAGACAATTGTGTTTACTCAAAATTCTTATCGATATTTTCTTAAACATGAATAACAAAAAGGTTCTAAAAATAAATTGAGCTTAATAAAATTAAAATTTAAATCTAAAGGAAAAATATTAAATTCAAAGATAAGGAAAAATACAAATATTATTGAATTATTCGAAGACCTTTTGTTTTCATAAATATTTCGAAGTAATAATAATTTTTAAATAATTTCATTTCATTGAATATAAATGTAATTTATTTACAAACTTTAAATAAAATAATGCCCAAGGTAAGCTAGTCATATTATTTTTAATGTATCCATCAAAAGTTAGCTCAACATAATGATGATTACATTTAATTGAAAGATTATTTGGTTATTAATTTCAATTTGATTGTAAATGTCTTCAAATACAAACTTTTGACGCAATTCAACGACTTTTAGTGTTCATAGACTTCCTTTCTTTAAACACTCCTTCTTTGTGTAATTTCTAGTCTTTTCTTATGCTTTTCACTACGGTTTGGGTTCATTTGATTTCCTGTCTTTGATTATATATCTATTTCAGTTTCATCAGAGTTGTTCCTCTCACTTCTCAGTCCTGCTGTCCTTCAATAGAACACATGTGTATAAACACTGTACAAGTTATATAAATAATGTGTTCACACATTTCTTTCACTTTTTCTAATCTAAACATAAAAACAAGATCTGAAACAAATAGAAAAAACTGTATATATAAACCTAGAAATGGCTAGTTCACTTTAGAATTGATCATTTGATTTTAACACAGATTCTATTGAATGTCCATCTTGATTTTTAAAATGTCTATATTTAAATTTAGTAAATTATGACTTCCAATTTGGTAATTTCATAATAACTGACCACTAAAAGTCGTCACGAATAGAAGCAACAAAAGAAATTTCCAGATTTTTATGTACTAACGAATAAATAATATACCTAGCTAAAATAATTAGAAATGTGATAAGCTTAATGGATTACAGTATAAGTTGAATATTTGTTAAGATGATTCTTAATTAATTGTTAATTATAAATGTGAACAAAGACAATTGTTTAGATTTTTGTTAATTTAAACTCAACATATAATTTGAGTTTAAAAACTATGAGAATTTCTCATAAAATTTCTCTCATTGTTTGATTTGAAATCAATCCAAACAAAACAACAAACAATACAAACTTTAAAACTTTTTTTATTTATTTCAGAATTTTTGTTAAACCCAACAACTTTTTGCTCGATTCACCAAAACTTTGCGAAAAGTGTATTAAAAAATCAATTTTCATTTCCCGATTGGTAGACATTCACTGAACGTCTGCTGAAAAAAAGTAATTGAATCAGAAATTAATGTCTACTTCACTGACTGTTTAATGAATTTTTATTTAATTTAATATAAATCTGATTAAAAAATCTTAGTTTTTAGTAAACTTTTAAAACAAATCAAATGAATTGTTAAATTGAATGCAACTCCGTTTCAATTTTGAAGGAAATTAACTTTTTGGCCAAATATTAGCTTTTTCATGTTATTTCCCACTGTTCTAGGTGATAAATTATGATTTTAGCATTACTAGGATAGAATAAGCTTAATAAACTGCAAATTAGACACAAAGTTGGTGAAAATGACTACTTGTTGATAGACTATCTTGATAGATATATATACCCTAAATATAGGTTTCTAGTGTTCATCCCTGGATATCACTCAATTAAATATTTAAAATTGTTTCTGTTTTATATTTAACAAGGTTTATTTGAAGAGCTTAGTTTAGTTTATCTCGAAATTGATTTTAAAGAGAATAAGTGAAATAAATGAAAGAAAATTTTGTCTCTCAAGTAGTCAAACATTTTTTATTGAAAAAAAAAATTGAAATAAAGAAACTAAAGTAAAGCAGATGTAAACTAACGAAAAAACTTTGATATATGTTGTGATTTCAAACTTATGGGACACTTGTCTGGATTGAGTCCAACTCTAGACTTAAACTTAAAATCGAAACCAAAATCAAAATAAACAGACCATTAGTTGTAGTGAACAGACTTTAAAAACTCGAGTCTTTCATTGATTGATATTTTTTCTCTTGAGTTCAAAATCATTAAAAGAAAATTTTGAAACAAAAACTTCTTTTCATTCAAAGACAAGTTATCGGATGTGAAAGACTTTTCAATAGATATGAGAAGTTAAAAGAGTGAGCTAAAAAAATATTTGAAACTTGCAAAAGTACACGAATCTACACAAATATAGCTTAAAGTTAGAAGAAATGATTAAACGCTTTGTGCGCCAAAAACGGCAAAAAAGGAATGCATTTTCTAAATATAAGACAAGAAGTGCAGAAAAGAGAACTTTGCATAATTCGTGACAAATGCCATCCCCTTTGCCTATGAAGAGAACCGGTACAATCTACTCTACTATACTATTCTACTCTACACTTGCTTTTATATACAGGTTTTTGTAGAAGAAATTCTTTTCTCATTGCAGTCATTAGTTTTAAGTTAAGGCATTCGACTGAAAGACTAATAGAAATTATTATATAAAATATCGAAAACCATTAAATCAAAGCTGAAGTTTAAAAAAGTTTAGTTCGCAAACGAACGGAGAGGATAGCCATCGGCTATAAATTTAGTCTAACATCTAATGGATAGAAAACTTTGGAGAAAATCAGAGCTCATTTTCAAAAATCTTTTTGAAATTTTTCAATTCAATGGCAATGCATTTGAATTGAAGGACTGATGTACTCCCGATGACTACTATTCAATGTGTGTGTGTGTGTGTTATCAAACAATTTGTATGTAATGTTTTACCGAAAACATTAATATTTTTGTTATTACAGTCAAACCTGTTATTTAAAAACAACTAATCAATAGAAAAGAATTTTTATGAATACTTTACGATCAGTAGATTTTTTTTTTTAAAAACTAAGCAATAGTTTGCATATTAAGTGTTAACCACTTTTATCGTAAACTTTATAATTATTATAGCATTGAATGCAAAAATTGAGTCAACAATTACAAATAAATATATATAAATCATTGAACACTGGGCGCAGAGCACAGGGACCGACAATGTTTTTTTTAGTTTTCAAATATGCCTAAAGCATCCAGGATTAAACTAAATATTTAATTGTGTTTTCTCATGAAAAAGACACTCTTTTATTTGAAAATATAATAACTTTAAAATAATATATTTTTTCAATTTATTTAATTCTCTTTGCTTATTGAAAATTCAATATGAATTGATTGGCTCTCAATTTTTTTTAATTTATTTAAAAAATATTTGCAAACATTAAATACAGAATCAATTATTTGGGTTTTAATGATGTGATGGCAATGAAAATCAAAATTTCAATATATTTTTCTTTAAATTGCGTTTTGTTTATGTCATTAATAAAACAAGAATTTCCAAAAAGTAATATTCAAGTTTCCCAATTCCAATTAATCACAAAACTAATTTCAAACAGATAATTTGCAATCCTGGGTCAAATTTGATCAGATATTTTCTCGATTAGTCCCCCAAACAGCTAAGATATTAAGCAATTCAATTATTTCTGTTTATCAGTTGTAAGGACAGTCTTATCAGTTTATAGCTAAAGATATGCAAATTAGGATTAAATTCAGTTTCAACTTGCTCAATCTAACTCAGGATAAGAGAAAAAAAATCCTAAGGCTTATACAGAAGTCAAGTATTGTAGGAAAATAATGACACTTTTGAATGCATGCAATACATTAAAGAATTTTTAGTATAATTTGCAATCGTTTACAGTCTTTAAAGTGAGGAAAGCTTTGATTGCACAGACATTGAAAGTGAGCCCACAGACAAACGCTCAGACCAGTGGCTTTTTGTTCATGTCGTCCGAAATATCAGTAAATTATTTGCTGGCGAAGACGTGCTTCAGATCTACCTCTCTATCAATAATTATCTATCACTGTTCCGAACCCGACTCTTATCTGAGGAGTGCTTTAGGCTATTATATAACTTATATTTTGTAGAATATTTTGAAGGCATAACACAAATCTCTTAACTTTATTTTGTTTTGCTGTGAACTTCGCAAAGAAATTAGAGTTTTGTTCGTTAGTCAGCTCTCAATATCTATAATAAATTTTATACTCTCTTTGGTCGTCAGCATTGATGAGAAGCTAATGATTAGAGCGCTTCCAGAAAAATATTTTTTTTCCCTCTTCACTAAAGATAGCCTTTAATTTTTATGTCTGTTTGGCTCTGTTTGGCTCAAAGCCCTCACTTCTATTTAAAACTTTTCATTAGTTTTATTGTAAAAATGGATTATTTAAAATGAAAAATAGTAATATTCAAAGTTTAGAGCTATAATAACAAATAGATGAGACATCTAAGCAATTAAGTTCTGCTATTAATATCTTAAGATTTCTTTATAAACAGACTCTTTAATAAATTAATTGATGTTAATCAATGTTTTCGTCCATAAAATTTAGACTAAACTTTTGCCATTAAATTAAACCATTGGAGAAAAGTTATGTCTCGCATAAGAAAAATGACAAATGATTTGAAAGTTATTCTCCATTAGAATATTTTGACTCAACCCATGACTGATGCAAAAAAGTGAACAAAAATAAATGTGAAATGCATTCAATCATTTCTTAAGGCAGATAATGTCTTGACATTCATAAAAACTAAGATATAAAATGTGTTCAATAAATAAATTACAATATTCTCTATATTTTACAGATAATCATAATATCGAAAGATGTATATATAATATGAGCCAAAATGTAAGTCAAAAACTAATTTCATCTTCAAATGTAATACATATTGTGGAAAAAGAAAAGCAATGGATAGTAAAAGAATTGGTGGAAATTGAGCTCAAAAAAGATGAAGTAATAGAGAGTCCAAAAAAGAGAAGAAAACCTTTTCTCTCTTCTCAATCCAATGGTTGGATTTCATACTAAAAACGATTCTAATCACGTTTTTCACTCAATTTCTATGCAATCATTTAATAGAAGTCTATCCATAGCTTACAATCTCTATATTCATAAGCAATTGTTATCCAATTTTCAATACTTGGAGTCTATTGGCGATGAAACTCATGTACCGCTCATTATTTCTCTCATAAAAACCGCACAAAATCTTATTTTTATGTATTATACGAATAGATTCTACTTTTATGGCATATAACTTATCAAACAATGGGTCGGAATCGACGCAAGAAATGTGATGATTATTACAGTGTCTCAGAGAATGTACTCAAAACTATTTCAAATCAAAGAAATAAGTTTTCTTAAAAAATACAAAAGTTATTGCAAACGTTTATTAGAATAGGCTGATGGCACAGCCATTCAAGCTCATTCATAAAGAAATACTTATATATTTTAAAAACCTGCCTGGTATAAACCATAATTGTTTTATCATTAACATTATTCTAAGATCAAAATCAGAAGAGCTACCTGTGCTGCCGACTTACTTGTATATACCTGATTATGTTTATAGAAGTTTCCTTATTTAAGTATTTAAATATTTATGTATTTTCATAGCAATTACTCTTCAAACCGCAAAATCTGAGCTCAACTTTAAAATTATTGCAAATTATTTGAATACTTGAAAAACTTATTTTTAAAACAATAAATACTTTAAAACTTTTAAAAGAGTTTAATGTTTTTTTGGGTCAATTTTTTCAAAATTTATTTGACAATAGAGAAAATAGACTCACCTATACCCTTTTTAGTTGATGAGAGTACCCCTCTCTTTAGGTGGGGTACTTTTAGTATTACGAATTCTTATCCTACAAATTTCTATTCAAAATCAATCAATCAGTTTAAATATATTTAATGTGATTTGAATAATACAATGGTTTGAATAAATGTTTGAATTGTGAATAAAACTACTTTTTCCCTGAAATTCAAATCAAATTTTTAAATTGAATTTGAATTTCAATTAGTGTTTTGAAATTTAGAATAAATTATAATATATTCGATAATATTGTTATTTTTTAAGTAATAAAAATAAAATGGTTTTCGTATAATAATTAAGAAAAAAATATTTGCATTAATTTTTTCTTTGGATTTGATTTCTGGAGTGTCAATGCTTTGAAGAAAATTAATGATATCTGTTTCCCAGCGCCGACTCTCATGATATCTGATCAGATGTGGTCATAGCCTGTCCTCTGATAGCAATCTATTTAGTATTTGACAATTTTATATTTTAAATTCTCAAAAATAATTAATTATATTTTAATGATTTTATCTTATATTTAACAGAAAGTATCTTTGAATTGAATTCAATATAACTTAAAGCAAATTTCATAATTTTAAAGCCATTCAATACTTTTTAGCCATCTATTGAAGAAAATCTCATTTTTAATTAGGATTTTATGGAAACCATCTGAAATAAAAGCCCTAAATTCCCAAGATCAATTTCGATAAATATATTTTGATTCAGTTATAGATTGAATTTTAATTCCTCCTTTGAATAAATTTCGAAACTAATGATCAAAATATTAAAAAATTAAAGTAACAAATAAAAAAACATTTCACAGCAATTATTAAATATTCAAACTGTTTGCCAACCAATGCTTTAAACCAATTATTTATTTCTTTTAAGTAATCTTAACAATCATTTCGAGAGAGAGAGAGAGAGAGAGAGAGAGAGAGAGAGAGAGATAGAGAGAGAGAGAGAGAGAGAGAGAGAGAGAGAGAGAGAGAGA
>JAQFZI010001171.1:0-10956 GCA_034695605.1 Eupelops occultus
TGCTGCTCTGCACTGTTCAGTGCTGACGATAAAAAACAACTGACATCCTGTAGTCCACTACCAAAACAATTGACATATCATTTGGAAGTCAAAAATGAATTCATTCGTTAAAACTCTATTAAAAATCAAATATCGATTGAATTTTGTGATGAAAAAGACGACTAAAGTTCAAAATTTTAGTATTAATTCATTGAAATAACTCATAAAAATAAGATATAAATTTATATTTCCTTTAATTTATGAATTATATCCTTTATATGAGAGAAGAATTTCTGTCTTAAAGTTATTTAATGTTTAGTTGAGTTCATATAAATTTATTTTTCGCTTTAATTCATTTGACGATTAATTTTCAGCAAAAAATACTTTCGAAGAAAAATATCTTTCAGGAGAAGAGAGTGAAAGTCAATGAGTTTTTGATTCATTAGCCGTCTTAGAGGTGAACCAATTCACTAAATATTTGGTGAAAATTATTTTCAAAACTAAGCTAACCGTTAAAGACAGCCCTCGAAGTCATGCTTTTAAAGCTATCTTTGAATAATCGGTTGAAGTTAACGATCCATTGAATTTCAATCAATTCTTGATAAAAATTGATTTATCTCGATATTCAACATTTTAAGTGTTAATCAAATTAACATTTGTATCAAATGTCTCCGATTATTATCAAAAATTAATCTGAAGTCAATTCTCTGCGGAAAAAAACAAAAACATTTTGCTAGTCATCAAACAAAATGATTTTGATGTTATTTTCAAAGACAATTTAGAAAAATAAGAAGATTAGATACAAAAAGAAAAATGTTTAAACCATTTAATAAATTGATTGATCGAATTCTTTTCTTAAGTTGTTTTCAAACATCAATTCTGTAATAAACAACAAATTGATTTTTGTATTATATTTGCCACAAAAGCCCAGAAAAAAAGTAGAATAATATTTGGTTTGGGTCTCCATTCAAGTGTATGCGCTGTTGCCTCTGTTGGCCATTTGACCCGTGCTCTCATTAATAACCTATGAGGTCAAGTGTCACGATGTCGAGCAACACATGAAGCATTAGTAAAACTTGTCAGTTCAGCTCTAAGACCACATAGTGAGGGCTTCCGGACTGTTCACTATTGGCACTCAGTCTTTGAACTGATGTTCAGAGCATTGAAAAAGAGAAAGAGAGTGAGGGCTCACATATCGATAACACTTTCAATTGCTTTTTGTTCAAAAATGTGGTATTAATTTACTTAAATGTAAAGAAAGTCATTCATTTCATTCGGAGCCTAACTTTGAGTTAAATATTGAAAGAAAATAAAGTAGAAGACCATTGACCTGTCATTTAATGTGTGACCAAATCACTAAAATGTTGAGAAAATTTTAAAGTATTTGAACGAAACAATTAAATAAAAGCTATCAAAAGAAAATCCAAATTTACTGTTAATCGGTATATCTGTCGGAGTAATAGTTGTTTAAAGAAATGGTGAGCTGTAAGGAACTGTCAATCGTTTGGCCCATTTATAAGCCGGCAAATGCTTCCCACCGCTTAAAAAATATTAAAAATAAATGAATATTTTTGAGATCTTTTTGGGTGCCATCAAAATGAAACAAATTGTGAGGCCATCGCTGTGGACCTGTGCTGCGGACCAGCGCTGGCATGATTGGCGCAATCATAGTCTTTAAACAAGAAGTGGCTAATGTTTAATAGAGTGGAAAATAGTTAATACATTTCTCGACTTTACACTTAAATTGAGTTTTTGAGGGTCTATTGAGGGGTCTATTGTGGTTAATTCCCGCTGTTTTGTTGCTTTATATGATATGCAATGAGAATGAGCTTGATCAATTGATGAGATAACAGTTCCCCTACTAGTTCCATATTAAAGGAAAGCCTACACATCAGCTAAACAAAAAAAATTGCAAATAATTTTTCATTAGTGTAAACATTTTCCCCATTTATCCCAACATTTAATATTGTTTTTCGCCTCAATTTCATGAATATCTAATGAATCTCTTGTATTAAAACATTGAAAGACATTAACATATTATTATTATTTAAATTATTTGATTCGCTCTTCAAATATGTTCGGGTAATGTCTGCCATATATTATATAATCAAAAAATAAAATAACATTTAAAGTGATTTCAAATATTAATTACAAATTTTGTTTGCTTTCAATTGCACTGCGATTAGAGTTGAAAGGAATCAAAAACACATTTTGATGACCAAAATTGAGCTGCAATTTCATAATTCATGCCCTCATTTATCAATCGATTGAATTAAAAACAATCCAACAGTGAATCTGAACTCAATTTCATTATTTGGTTGAAAAAAATGCTTCACTTTCTAAGAAACAATCGTTTTGTACTCCAAGTGTCTTATTATTAGCTCTGAGAGGCTTTAGGGCACAAATCAATGTTTAGGCTCACAATTATGGGGTATATGAAGACACCACTGATTTCAGTGTCTATTTGTCTGTCAACTCAAGACTTTAAACATAACTGCAAATCACTAATCATTGGGTATATGACTATTTGAGTAATTCGTTGCTCACAAGTCAGGATAGTTTGGCAGTTGTGTTCTGCACACAACTTCTTCCGTAGACAAGACTACCATCAGATGTCAACTTACCATAAAAACAGATCTCAACCAATAAATTATTGAAAAATATTCAACTTTTGAGGTCTCAAACAAAGACTAAGAAAATTAGTGTTTGAGGCAAACCATGAAATAGTTTCTCATTAGCGATGGACTCAAACCCAAGAATTCATGAAAATTCATTATTAATCGTTACAAACATTGCAAACATTCTTTAAAAACATCACTACTTTTGGCTAATTTTCAATCAAATTCATGAAATTCAAGCCTCAGAAGCCTTAAGTGTTTTTCATTTCATTCAGATTTTGATTTTGAAGACAAAATTCATAAAAGAAATATTGAAAACGAAAAGTTCAATAAATTATAATTAATTTGATTTTTGATTTTGATGTTGAAATCATGAATTAATTATCTTGATGCATTACTTCAATTAAATATCCAGTAGTTAAATGAATTGTGTTTCTCAACCAATGAAAAAATAAATTCATAATATTTTTTAATTGTGATTAACATAAACTATGAACTCATTTATCTCATTCAGAGGAAGTCCGATGACTGTTCCGAATACTGAAGACTCTAATACATCAAAACACTATTACTTTACAACCGATACTAAACTTTAAGCCAAAAACCATTAATAAATATTTAAAGTCATTGAAAGAAAGAAAATGTTTTTACGATTATTATAAGTTAAGAGAGAAAAGATTGATTGAGTTTATATGATGTGCACTACAACCATATGCTAACCCAAATCAGGTCATTATATCGATTCAAGTATTGCATAGATTTCATCACAAAATCCATATTCAGATGTTTTACTTTATTCTAATTTAATGTAAAAAATGGGGTTATTTTTAATGTCATTTAAATGAATGAATTTTTCCGCAAACCATTAATTATAAATCAATTAGTTTTTAACTTGGAATTAATGTTAGAAATTTATTCTAACTTATCAACAAGATATAATTAAACATGGAGATGAAAGACGCCGATACTTTTACGTAGGACCTTCATTTCTTAGATACAGTGTGATTTAACTTGCTAAAATTTTACTAATTATGTTTTATGAGTTTCTTTAAAAACCCTTACATTCGCACTGAGTCGGGAAAAGGTGAGAAAGAAAATCATTTCTAAGAATCCATAACCATAGCCAAGAATAGATAAAATAGTCTTCAAATGGTTGGCTTAAAATCATTTAACAAATTGGAAAAGATATGAATTGAAAGCTTTAAATACTTTCAACGATTTTAGACAAGAAAATAGTTGGCCATCAAAATAATGCCGCAGAGAATAAATATTTGAAGCAGTTATGCGATGAACACCACAACGGCACAGGTGTACCAAAACGCGTACACAAATATTTTTCAATAGAATTGATAGGACTGACAAATACTTATACCTCTGCCTGAAGTCTAACCAAAAGACTAATATTTTTTGTTGAGAGAGAGAGAGAGAGAGAGAGAGAGAGAGAGAGAGAGGGAGCGAGAGAGAGAGAGAGAGAGAAAATTGTCTCATCTTTTGTGCCCTTTTTTGATGATTTAGTTTATTCGACGTATTAATGACTACTTTTACTCAAACCTATAGAAGCAAAGGAGCGGCTGAAGAGGACTCACAATAATTGATTTACGTGAATGACGATCCAAATTCTTCAGAAATGAATATATGAATGAATGATAGCAGAGAATGAAAGAGAGAGAGAGAGAGAGAGAGAGAGACTTAATGGTCGAATATTCTGCATATATTCTATGCAAGATTAGACAGAATGAGAGCTACCAACCCATATCCGGGGAGGGATTGACTCTAAATTATATACTACTTAAGCAATTATTGATCAAAAGGAGACCAATTCATAAGTGATTGCATTCAGAAATCGATAACTTTTTAAACGTTTAATTATTTTACGAGTTATTAAAAATTTGTGAAACAATACATTGGTTTAAATTCTTGTTTTGAGGTCAGCCACAGCTAATCGTGTCATTTGTGGTATAAAAACCCACACAATAGTGATTCAGTTCACTATCCGATCCAAACCATAATCTTCCGCTCAGAGCTTCTATCACTGCATTTCTTGAATGCGTCCCTCTATTGCACTATTGATCTTGCATTACATTAGAGGAAATACATTTATGGTCGGGTCCTCACTAACATCACAAATCATAAAAAGGACTTTTCCTGAAAGAATGACAAACTATGGCATCACTAATATTCATATATTCCTTTATAAATGGAAAATACTTTTTGAAGATCATTGTACCCGAGTATTGCACACCACTGTCTTTATTACTTTATGACTTGACTTCAATCTGTTTATGGTTTAGTTTCGCAAAATATTTTATTTTTCAAACATATCTTTCAACTATTTTTTATATTTGAAATATGATTTGAGAACATTTTCATAATTTTTGAGTCAATAATAAATCAAAATTAAATATTTCGGAGATTTTTGGGCGAAAGTTGTGTTAATATTTTGATAAATAGTCTGACAATCGGCTCAAAAAAATTAGTGAAAAATAGATGTTTTGGTGTATTTTTGTGATTATCTGATCAATAGGTTGTCGGTCGAGAGGAAGAAGTGTTCAAAGCGTTCATTCAATTGTATTAGTCATCAGTGAATTGTAAGCCATTGTACGGCAAAACCGAAGCCACACAACAATTATCTTTTATGAAGTGCTGATGCATTAAAAGCCATTTCACGGACAGAAAGTTAGACAAAATAAGCATCACGTGACCTCACCTAGGTATTGTGCACTCTGAAGGTCAGGTGTCTGTGCCTCAGATGAACACTGTATTAATAAAAGAGGAGAAGTGCGCCCGAAGTCATATGGAGAGAATAAGTTTAGCTTATGTCACAACTAATAGCCAACCCTCAGGGAGGGGATGCCTCACTTTAAGGCGTCGCACATTCTGCCAGCGATGGAAGTTCTCTCTACTGATATTTTAGTTCATTCCACAATACCTGTCCGACTGATTCCAGTCTGAGTCAGAGATTTTTTTAGACAGTCAGTGAAAAAGTTTGTATCAGAATATATGGAATGTGTGGGACTTCCAATCATTAAAACTCTCCCCGTTTTAGGGCTAAAGCATTGACTAATATCTCTGTTACACAACCGAAACATTTGGGAACTGAGAGCCAAAGAGAAGTCTTATAGAGTGAGACTGACTGTCAGACTTCGCACAACCAACAAATTTTAGAGTTTGTTGTCTGCCTTCAGGTATAGTGAATGTTATAGTGAAATATAGCTCCGGCTCTGTGTTAGACGGGATTCTTAGTATTGTTTGCTCCCAACTCGTCGACAATCATATGTTTCAGTTATGTCACAATTAGTCCACAAAATGACTAATGAGATGACAGACTTTCATGACGTGAGTAAACCCTTTCAAAAAACTTCTTAAAACTTTCTTTTCATTTATTTTGTTATTATTTTTTGATAATCAAAACTAATCGAAACTAATTTTTAGATGTGGCAGGACATTGAAAGTGTGCTCCTCGTCAATGAAGGCACACAGATTGTGCCCAATTCCGAGACCCACCGCTATATTCTTCAACAGTCTATTCCTCAGCCACAGTCTCAGCCACAAAATCATCAACAGTTGAACTCAAATGATATTTATGTGAAACAAGAATCCAATCAAATAAAGACTGAATACGAATATCATCCAAACGAGTCATACGAACAGTCGGTGCCATACGTGGAGAACAACTACTGCAATGTCTCTCAATGGACGGCACCAAACAACACAATACAATGCACACAACCCATTCCTCAAATAGGCTCACGTATGGTTCATAGTGCCAAAGATCCAATGCTTTGGGTGCCATCATCTCAGGCACAGCCACAACAATCGAACGGTCAGACAAATTATTATTGCGATCAATACGGCAATACATACTCCCAATGGAATTCAGGCCAATATCAATATAGTAAGCCATCTATAGCCCAGTCCTTATCGCACTGCCAAATATCGCCGCCGGCCTCACCTGAGAACCAGAAACAGCACTGCTATCAGACAAACACTATTAGCAATAATAGTGAAGTCGTTTCCAAAATTCCACTTCAGTTTCAAAACAAAAGCTTCCCATCAGTAGCAACAACTCCGGCACATAATTATACTCCCGCACCGTCCGTTCCCTACATTAGAGGCATTGTCACTCCACCAGCCTCTCCTCATGTGGATCTCCAACACTATAACTGCAACTCAAATCAATATTCTCCACTTCAACAGCCATTATCTGCTATTAATCCAATACCCGATTCAACACCAATACCGGTCCCTAAGAGAAGAGGAAGAAGAAGCACTGGTCGAAAGAAAGTGACCCATCACTCGTGCTCTTATGATGGCTGCACAAAGACATACACTAAAAGCTCACACCTGAAGGCCCATTTGCGGACACATACGGGCGAAAAGCCCTATCAGTGCAATTGGAAGGGTTGCGGCTGGAAGTTCGCCCGAAGCGATGAACTCACCCGACATTTCCGCAAACACACCGGAGACCGTCCGTTTCAGTGCCGACTCTGCGAGAGAGCCTTTTCCCGGTCAGACCATTTGGCACTCCATATGAAACGACATTCAACTCTTTAAATGTTGTAAACATTGAAACACAAAGTACTCAATCATTGCTAAAGACTTCTGTTATTATTCATCAATAGATAAGACATTTATTCATTGCATTTATTGACAAAATGATTGATTGTTAAGTCTTTCTGTAAATACAAATACAAGTCGTGTATAATATAGATATTAATATTTCTTTTATAATAAGTTATCCAAAAAACTCTGTTATTCTTCTTATTATTTTTGTTCAGAAAAGTGCTCTTCTTTTGAAAACTAAATTATTTGAGTTCATTGAAAACCATTTTTCATTTGCGGTTCGTCTTGAAGTTGACTCAAATTAATAGCTCCTCTTTTATTATAAACTCAATGATATATTACAACTGCTCTTCTCTGCACTTCTCTAGTCTTGAGTTAATTTTCACAAATACTGTTCTTATGATTTTTCAATTTTAAATTATTTTTATTACCTCTCTCTCTCTCTCTCTCTCTCTCTCTCTCTCTCTCTCTCTCTCTCTCTCGTGCCCTCCCCTCACACTACCCCCTATATGTCAAACTACATAATAAACTGTAAGGTAGAGTACTTTGAAAGTTTCAAATTTCAATAACAAAAACGGCAGAAAACTAGACCTTCAATTGAGAATAATTTTAAAATTGAATGGTTTCGTCGATTTATCTCATATCTAACGTTCCTATAGTTGTGTAAAGATATATATAAAAGTCTCAAACGAATAGCCTATCAGTAAAAAAGCTAAACATCGAATTGATGATAAACATCAGAGACCTTTTGTGTTTACATCAATGTTTGCCTTTAATTTAATTTCTATAATATATTGTTCGCCTTTTTATGGACACAATATGCAGTGATTAGACCTGTCTTATGATATAATCTGTTCAATACATTCAATATTAAGTTATTCTCTACTCAAATGCATTAATGCACGCAATGTTCGCATTCACTCTTTGTTAATATAATGTGATTTTCATATATATTACTCTTTAATTTAAATGTAATTTCGTTGTAATCTTTATGTAGAAAATAGTATTTTTCATACATTACTAGAATCTGAATAATGTTTTTTTTCTGGAAATAATGCAATTTTTATGAGTGTATTAAATGAAACAAATATTTTTGTTCTTAAGATTTAACAATAAAATTGAGTTAAAATGATTTTTGAAAACACTTTGGATTTAATTAGAATTTTATGCCAACAAAACAATAGATTATTATTTGATTTGAATTGAAAATTGAAACTTAAGCCGAAAAATATTGAGGATATGTATGAGAATAAAACTTGTGAAACGGTTTTCACTTTTTTCTTATAATTAGTTGGATTGAAATCTAGGATAATATTAACATAAATAGCGAATAATTGATTGTCTGCTCTGTAATTATGCTGTGCTTCGCATAATCGAAACCAAATTTAATTTATTTCTCTATAACAAAATCAAAATCATTTTGTAATCTGTGCTAAAGTTGTGTCAAATTTGTTAAAAAATTTAAAAATCGATTTTTAAAATTATATGCTTTTATTTGATTTCAATTCATTTGCAAATAGAATACAATTATTGGCGAAAAAAAATAATTGAAACCATTTCTGACGGATTGAAAGGTTTCTATGATTTTAATTCAATAATGTTTTGGATAATTATCTGATTATTCTGAGAGAAAACCCATTTTTTGAAGGTTTGGAATAAGAAATCAATTAAAATCTTAACAAAATAGGTCTGAAAAGTCAGATACAGTTTGAACTCAAAAGAAAAAATAATTTGATCGGTATTTATGAGGATTTATTTTTATCGGATGTTTCCTTCTTTTTATTGAAATAATTCTCGAATAAAAAATTGTCAGAACATTATTCAAAGCGAAGGATATCATAAAATTGCATCGAATAGTTGATGGCTTAAAATAAATTTGGATGAATAACTCAATCAAGTTTTTCCTATACGGCTATCATAAAAGCAAAAACATTGACAAAAGATTAGGTGTTTTCTGGATATATAACGCATTAGAGTCTGAACTCTAAAGTAATAAAATAAAGTCAATCGACACAATCAAAGAAAAACAATTAATGATTAATTTATCCTGAGCATATAGTATTACAAAATTAAGAACTCGATTATTTAAATATTGATTATCAATAATTATATAATGAAAAGAAAATTTAATAAACTATTAAACCATTTTTCAATTAACCCAACAATTTTCGCAAAAATAAAACTTTAATTCTTTTGAAATAAATTATAAATTAGTGGATATTTTTATAAACTATAAAAACTACTAATTAAATGAAAATTTCAAAACAAGAAATAAAGTCTTAAAAATTTTGTAAATGATTATGGTTTGTCTGAAAAATACTAAAATTAATATATAATATATAAATATATATAACTTTTATTGAGTGAATTTAATGAATCACAAAAAATGCTTTTTTTCATAATCTCTATCTTAAAAATCTTAAAACATTTTCACATCGAATGACCCGAAGCTATAATACATTGACTTTAAAAATGAATAATTTTTTATTTATTTATTAAGCATTAGTTGAGACTCAAAAATAGCATTAATTCATTTGAAGAAAAATCACTTTTTCTGAATTCATCAAAAGTCTCGATGAGTTGAATGAAGCAAAACTCAAATTAAAAATAATTTTTAAATTAAATTCACGATAAAACTTGAAAGATATGTAAACCATTTCGTTATTAAAAGCTGATTGGCTTTTATCAAACCATCTAATTTGATTTGATTTGCAAGGGATGTGCAAAAGGAGGGAGTGTTTTGCTCAGGTCTCAATCAACAATTAACCCTTCTTAAGACATTTGAGCAAGGAATATAATATATTTTTGTGATTGATAACTCTTCAGATATAATATACCTGTGCTTTAATTGTTTAATTTTATATTCTTAGAAAGAATTAATAAATTGATGCCTTAATTAAAATTATAATTAGTGTAGTTTAATGTTCACCTGGTAAATCCAATATTTCTGGTTTGCTTTAAAATGTGCTCGGTCTCAAATTCCTTGATATGATAAGAATTTTTTTATTAGAGTCGTTTCCGGTGGACCAAGCCTGTTTATAAATAATCTTGAACCATTCCTCGAATTTGGTGCACAACCCTATCATCATTTAATGAGAGTTTATCTGAGAATTAATTTACAAATTTAACGCTTTTTCATTCATTTAATAAAAAATCTCTTTTAAAGTAAAAAATTGCAAATAATTTTTGGGTTTATTTCTAAAAAGAAGGCAAAAGTCTAATAATTGAGTTTATGATTCATTACTTTTGGATCTTAGGGAACGTGTCTCTGATTTGTGGCCCTAATTAAAAAATATTTTATAAAAATAAGTTTAAGACTTATGAATGAAAGAAAGTTTTTAAGAACCAGTTTTTGATATTTGAAAAATTATTTGAAAAGTCTATACTAGAGATACATAAGAAACAAAAATATGAGACATAGATTGGATCGGAATCACGACCACTAATTCATAGCAAAGGCCAGCGTATGAATGAAAAGGCGTGTCCCCTATCAATGAAATGTTTGTCCAAAGAACGCAATCCTATGCGTGAAATATTCAAGAATTCGCTGACAAAATGCACATACATTTCAACCTATGGTCTGATCACTACTTATTAGTCAATCGGAATATTTCAAGAATTTCTTTATTGAATGACTAAAACTGAACTCACATTGAGTTCAATAGATATATAATTTCATTGATTTTTCTTTTGAAATATACGGACAAACATTTGAAAAAAGACTAACAAAAGAATATTGAGTTCAACCAAAGAATTGATTCATAAATTTATTCAAACTTTAAGTTATTATATAAAC
>JAQFZI010001172.1:0-10955 GCA_034695605.1 Eupelops occultus
TTAATATTAAAATTGTGGAATCAGTCCTAACAGTCATAACAGGAATTTACTATTAGGTGATACCAATCCTATTATAGGAATAAACGCTATTTGAATCCTTTATTATTTATCAATTTAAATCCAATCCTATTATTTCGATAATTTGGTCGACAAATCCAGTGATCGATTCAATTATTATTGATTTGATTTAAAATAAATGTTTAAATGTTTTATATGAATATTATTTAGGATTTAAATGTATTTCAAACCTTATTTAATGAAGAAATAAGTGGAAAAGAATTGTATTTAATTGTATTTAATTATTGTATTTAATGGCGATTTAATAATTTTTTAATAAGAAACTGATTGAATAGGAATTAATCAAATATCAAAACAACCCATTTTGTGCTCAATTACTGATAAAATCGTTGATTTAAAGTAAAATATAATCGAATGACAATCTCTACGGCATTATTACGAATACGACATTAAAAGTAGTAATAAGTGACAAAATATTAATCATTATATACTTATTGTGTAATTAATCATATTTTAGCTACAATTCAATAATTAATAAACTTATCCAATGTTTTAATGAGTAAAGAAGACAATGAAGTGATAGGATTTTAGGCTATTATTATATTTAGTTATCGATACAAATAATAATTTGTTGAAAGCGTTAAATATTCGAAAACTAATTGATTAAAATATAGACTCAAACAAAGCGAATATAATATACAGTAAAGGATGTAATCATTAATAATGTTTAGATTGTTTGCAAACCATTCCTAACAATTCCAATTATATTTTTGATAGCCTCCGGCTCCTGTGCCAGAGCTCTTATGTTGTTGGGATAGACTTCTCTGTCCCCCAACACCACTTCCACTTGTTTGAGAGACATCGTTCTGAAGAGAGGACATCGATAACATTGCTTGTTGAGAATGAGGTAACACATAAGGAGGACCATATGTTGAAGATAAAGCCCCAGTTTGAGTGCCTGACAGGTTGAAGGCCGGCCCCGCCGTTTGAAAACTCTGTTTATCATAATTCTGCAAAAAAAAAACATTAGAATAAAACACAAATTGGGTTTCAATTAAATATTAAAATACTTTATTGATCTGCGAATGAGTTTTGCCATAAATAGAAGTGTTGTTTGTCGTCAGATCCGCGGCATTGGAACCACTGATTCCTTTGTTGTGCTGAACTGTTTGCGGATAACCTTGTTTGACATAGTCTTGGGTTTGGGCCACTCCTGAGATGGAATCATATCCCGAATTATATGAATGAGATCCGTAAGAAGTATTCCCTTTTCCGAAAGCAGAACCGGCAGAACCAGTATTTTGTGGCTGAGCCACAGGATATATGGGACCGGCTGTTGGATAAATACCCTGTGCAGGAATCATATTCATTCCCGGAGCCAAATAAAAACCATATCCGGGCGGAAACGTATTGACAAATGTCTGGTTATGGGTCTGAGAAGTCTGAGTGGACGAGACTGGAATCACATCAGGTTCTGATCCGCGACCGTATTTCACATCTAATAAAAAATAATCAATAAAACAATTTATCGATAAAATGATAGAAAGACATACCCTGTGCTCCATAATGAGCGAAGTTTGGTTCGCGAGCAGTTGTTTGGAACTGTAAGTCATAAGGAATACCCATAGGATAGAGTGGAACTCCAGTATTTTGGACGATATAAGGAGTGCTTAAAACAGGAGTGGCAGCAACACCAGGAGGAACGTTATGTACCCCTTTTCCTGCTATAAACAAATGTAAAATAATTTAGGGGTCAATCGTCTGATTAAATAGAAGAGGACTCACTCGCAGACAATGTATTCTTTAAAACATTAGTAGTGACCGTCGAGTTTGAAATAAGACCCCCGACAGTATTGGTTACCATAGTATTAGACACATCATAGGCCTTGTGCTGTGCGCTCGAGTCCATGTCTCTAAGCTTTTGATTGGAAGGGTTCGAGTGGTTGCCAATCGTTGTTCCCGAAAAGTTTGTCGAATAATTAGTGACCCCTTGATTGCCATAACCCCCCGATTGACTACTCGATGAATATGGATAACCTGTTGTCGAGGCATTCGAATAATTACTCGAATTATATGTTGTGTCAGAATATGAAGTCTTGTATGTGGACCCGATATCGCTGGCACTAACCGATTGCTGTGCAGAAACTGAATAATCCGAAGATTTGTTATTTCTGTCCAAAACTTTGTGTGCAAACTGTCCTACACTTGACTTAGTGTTGCGGTCGAGCAATGAGTCGGAGGTTAAAGACTGTCCCAACACTGAGTTCTGGATGATTGAAGACGAGACAACTTTATTTGAATCATTAATATTAGTGGTCGAAGGCCTATATGTGTTGTCACTGTTTTGGGATAACAACGAACCAGTGCTCAAACTATTGGACTCAGGTTTTGTGGCTTTGGTCACGTGATTGACTGCATCATGAAATACTGAATTGTCGGTTCCCAACGAAAACTGATTGGAGTCAGAGCTGAACTCAAGAGTCCCAAAATGAACGCCGAGTGCAGTAATCGTATCATTCGATGGCATTTCAACGGCTGATTCCGGAATCTTTGAAGTTCGGCTTTGTTTTAGTCGCGAACCCTTATTGGCCAGATTTGCAGTCTGACCACTGGTCAAAGAATCCAAATCTTGTTCATTAGTGGACAGTAAATCAGAATTTGTTGAGTTATAAGTGGCGGAAGAGGTTAACCCGACTAAAGATTTTATGCTTTCTGTCGCCTCTTTATTATAACTTAAAGAGTACTGATTTAAAGTTGGGGTCTGTCCTGTACTTGACTGTTGAATTTGCTGAAGAAGTGTCTGTCCGGCGACGTTAGTCACGTTTGCGTTACGGGATATGTTTGCGGACAACAAAGAACTCATCGTTGGTTGACTCGAATCTATGCTCGACTTTGACATAAATTGCGACAAATTCTGGGTTTGAGAAGACGTCATATTAGAGGACATACCATCCCTAACATCTATTTCTTCTTTTTCTGATATTTTAGTGCTGGGGGTAAACACTTTGGTCTCCATATGCTATAAATAAAACGAAAGTATAAGTAAATTAATAAAAGTTTTATAAAAAATATTCCATACATTTGGTTCCCAGTCTTCTTCACTCCAGTCCTCGTTGGCCGCGATGTCAGACCAATTGCCGACAGTCATAGTATTGCAATCGGAGGATATAATTGTTTTATTAGATGTTTGATCGGCAGTACTGTTAGTCCAGGTGTCGATAGAATTGGGAAAACCATCATTGCTTTGAAGGCCACGATTCTGGAATGTACGCGATCCACGACCAGAAGAAGATCCACTGAATGCTCCCCTATTGCCGCCCCGACCTGATCCACCCCTACCGCGTCCTCTTCGATCACCTCTTCTGGGAGGCGCCGACGAGTCTGAAGATTTAAAAGTCTGTGTCGCAGAACTACTGAATATATCATTGTTTGGATCTTCCGATTCATTTTTATCACCAGAAGTTCGATTCGATTCTCTTGGTTTTCGCTGACCTTTGTTTGCGAGCGCCGCCCTTTGAAGACGTGGAGGTCCACCCCCTCGGCCTCCCACTCGGTTATTGACTTTTTCTGATTTGTTTGCGTTAGATTTGGAGTCCCTATCGTTCTTTGAATCCCTATTTGATTCAGTCTTTGAGTTTTCATCACCGGTCTGAGGAACAGCACTTTTGGGCGGTTTCTTCTTTTTGCCGGTAGACCTCCATTGACTGTCGGCCCCATTTTCGCCCTCCAGAATCATATCAATGGCTTTGGCGGTGTCATTATCGCAGTCATGAAGAGCCACTACAGCGTCGTCTCTGGAAGAACCGGTCAGTTCTACGATTTGCTCAATTTTAGCCTTAAGTTCGTTGTCGTCTATCTTATCGTTCATCAGATTTGCGATACGGATCTGTTCAGCCGTCGGCTTAAGTTTCAATAAAATAGTGATTAATAGATAACAAATGAATGAGAAATACCTGTAATTTGGAATCAGATTTCATTTTATCTGAATTATGATTCGTCTGATTTGATTCATTGGCCACAGAATTGACGGAACAATTGTTGCTTTTATTGTTCGACTGATTTTTTCTTTCTTTTGTCGACCGCTTTTGAATTCCGTTCCCACTGTTGGTCACAACAGAAGTCATTTTCGATATTTCAATGATTTTCTGGTATTTGTCTTCAAACAAAACAAATGGTATTTATTTACAATTAAGTCGAACTCTATTTACAAAATATACGTCCAATCGATTAGACCTTTAAATGAGACAAAAATTGAGAAACAATTTAATAAAAATGCGTAAAACAATTCATTTGGTATTAATTAACAATAATTCAAATTAAATTAATTCAATGATTAGTCAAATAATATGAGAACTGTTTATAAATGAAATACAAAACGAAATGTAATGCAATTCACACGAAATGCGCGTCACTTCACAAACAAAGGAATCAATCGTTTGACTAATACTTAATTTAATTGAAATATTTATAGTGACAGACATTCAATAATTAAATTGAGTTAACCCTCTCTTAATGTCTAACCATTCAATTATAATAATTAATTAAATTAAATGAGTAATGAAAATGATTACCATTTAATACAATTTATAAATTGAGCAAAAATGCTATAAAATGAATGCAGACATCAATTACGTCCACAATGTGTTGGCTTTTGAATCATTGAACTGATCACTAGTGATGAGCAAACACTCGATCCCCACAACCAATGATCTCAAGTCATACCAACCGTTGACTCAATGTTTTACTTTTCAAAACTTGTTTTTAGTGTTGATTCACAACAAATCATAAAATAATGATTAGTCTAATCATCAAATAGTCTCCCATTTAGTAATCAAAAGTCTATAGTTTTGGCGCAAATTCCTAACAAAACTCAAACATTTTTTTAATCAGTTATTAAATAAATCTTTTTTAGTCATTTTGTGACACTTTTAGTGATGAGTAATACGAGAAGTGATTCTTCGACTGAAAGTATTTCAATCTATGAAACGCCAATCAATTCGCCATCAAATGAGTCACTCTTAAACTCGACTCGAATTGATTCCTCCCTTTTTGACAACACATCAGTCAATACTCAATCCATAGATGTATTAGACTTTCGCCAATCTTTGGAATCGATTCCAACTTCGGCCGCAACGGAATCAACGCTCAGACAAACAGTTCAGAGATTAAACAGTGAATGCGTTGAAGACAATCAACACTTTTCTCATTCAACTGTTGCCTCAATTGCCGGACCATCTGTTTGGTACTCATCACAAACAATGTCTGGTCTGAGGAATGAATTAATTGACTCAAACCAAAGCCATCTCTACGTAATGTTATTGAAATATAAGTCGGAACTGGAGAGCGAACAGTTGGAACTGATTGGAGTCGAACAACAAATTCATTCATTAAGTCTCAAATGTCGAACCATTCGCGAGAATATGAGTTCAAAAACACTTTCAATCAATTCATTGATCACTGAAATACTTCCAAAGAAGAAACAAACGGCTCAAAAACAAACGCAAACAGATCTCGAAGATAAACAATCGGTTCCTAAGTCTTGGGAGGAAAATAAAGCGAATTTGAATCCTTTTATGGGCGAAATACCGGAACCATTACATCCAAAGTCAAACGTTTCCATTTCATCCGAAACAAAAATTATTGCCAAAACTGATTCCCTCAGAAATAATATGACAGTCAGTTCCTAACAATTTTAGCTCTTCATTAAACCCATTGAATCCTTTCTAAAGTCTTTAATATTTTGTGATTTCTTTTAAAAATTATTTTCTAATTCTTAGGAAATTCCGATTAGTTTAAAGATAAAGTTTAATGGTTTGCCAGCACTGGTTAAGGGATATCTAACTCGTCGTCTGATGAAAACCGAAAAAGTGATGAATAAAATCGAAACAATTCGAGACACGACTCAACTTTTGTCTAATTATCGAAATACTCCGACAAATAAGAAAATAACTGCCGAAGACATCAATTTTCACAAACGTTTGATAATCCAATTGGAGAGCAGTTGTCATGACTTATATGATATTTTCTTCAATTATCCCAAATCATCGCAAATGGCTTTAATCAGTCGTTCCCGCGAACACATCCTCGACCGTCACTATAGAACAGCTTCAGTTTTATCCAATTCTAGTTATTTGAACGCAAGCTTCCAAAACAAGGGTTCGCCTCCAATCAATTGTCTGTCGTCTGTCACCAAAAAAGTAATCCAAAGAAAGACCCAAAAATATCGAACTAATTTGAATTCTTCTTTTACTAAAAATTCAAATCCAAAGTAAGAAAAATATTATTTTTGTTATTTTATTGATTAAAACATTGATTAATATAAACAGTAGTTCTTCGGCCAAAACTAGAGCTTCGGCTTCAATGGTAGTCAAACATACAAACGATAGAATCAATACTTCTGTTCGTCGCTCTCAACGAAATGCTGCTCCAAATGCTGTCCAAACTCACAAAAGAAAAGCTAATTTTGATAAATAGTTTATAAATGAATGAAATGAAACTTTTATTTTATAAAATGAATTGTTATAACAATTATCACAATATTTATACCATTTTCTAAAATATATTTTAAAATTAATGAAATTTTATACCCTTTTTAAAAATAAAGAAAAAATTCTTTTAATCCATCAAAAAAATGGAAAAAATTAAAGAAAGTGAGTGAAGCCATCAGTTATGCAATACAGTGGAACTCCAATAAGAGCAGATGATTGGTGCCAATGAAATCACCTGCTATTAAAGGATTCTGCTTATAGAGTGTTAACGTTATTAAAAATTAAAACATTATTCATATATTTTATTGAGTTTTAATATTTAAATTTAAAAATAAATAAGAGATATAAAATGTATTTAAAATTTTGAGTTAAAGTCAATTTTTCAATCTTTTTGATATAAAATTTTCTCGAATTTTAAGCAATATTTGACACGTTTTACAGTTAAAACTCCGGCATTAAAAAAGCCCCTCAAATTACCTTTTTAGGTTATTTGAGGGCTTTATTATTATTATTAAGAATTAACTTATTATCATATTTTTCGCGATTTTAGGTTTCGCTATTTTGGGTTCGCGATTATGGGATTCGCGATTTTGGAGTACTCCCAATCTCTCCATACATACAAAACACAGTCGAGTATACCTTCAAAGTCCTTGTGAGAAAAAAACCATGCTAAAATTAAGTTACTATAGATTTTGCATAATGACCACTTGCCATTGTATTGAATGAGACTTAACCTGTACAAATATTAATGTTATACATGTATGTGCACATATTTTCATATTAAAAGTCATTTAAATGTAAAAATAAGTCTTTTATAAAAAAAAATAGAAGAAATCTCATTCAATATAATGGTGATAGGTTATTAAACATTATTTTATTTTTAAATTGCTTGCTTAAAGTGCTTTTTCCCAAAAGGGCTTTCAATGTATACTCGACTCTACATTTAGTGTTTTAACCACTAGTGGCCAAAGGGAGTACTTCCAAAATACCCCATAGGATCGAAAAGTCTGGTCACCAGTAGTTTTAACAGTTTTTCTATAAACAGTTTTTACAGTGGTCGGCATATATTGAGCAAGCTCGTATAAATATAAAAATTGAATAAAAAGACTAAATATAGAATAAATGTCACTTAATTGGTCTTAATTTAGTTTAAATACTATTAATTCATTCAAATGACTCCAATTTGATAAAAAAGATGAAAAATGTTTATATAATAGGGCGCTCAGACTAGAGCCTTGTCCTCAAATATAAAGGTATTTTAACATTTTGGATGTTAGTGGTCAAATGGGTATTCCCTTTTTAAATAATGACTGAGAAATCTTTTTTAATGTGAAGTAATAAAAGAGCATTGAATCAATTGTTTTGATGGCGTCTGTATTCTTCGGTGTAGTTGGTCTGTCTCACTAATGCTAATAGCAGTTATTTTAGTTTTGTCGGGTGCTCTTCGCCAGCAAATAATTTATAGGTTATTCAAAGACAAGTTTTTAGATCCATTCAGGAGTTTATTGCAAAGTTTGCAAACAAAATAAAGGAATAACTGATTAAATGAATCAACTTTCAAGTTATTGGAATTCTTTGTCCCATCAATATTTCAAATGAAAATATCCTCTTCACTAAAATGGAAGGTTCAGCTCTTTTTCTCGGGGAGAGAGAGAGAGAGGGAGGGAGGGAGAGAGAGAGAGAGAGAGAGAGAGAGAGATTACTATAGTTGATGGAGAAGTTTGTGTTCATCTCTTTTTTAATCTATCTGATGATGATATTTGTATGACGGGTCCAGTAATGGCGTTATATTGTGTTTATCTTCATCTCCAGTGTACTGTTCGGCAAATATTTGAAAATAACTTTTCTCTTATTCTTATGATTACTCCACGGATTTGTAATTTTATTGTGTAATCATCCTTGCTCATATTCACCTACACTTTGCACACTATTATTTATAAAAGCAATTTTAGTAGTGGTGAAAAATGGCTTGGTATTTTGTAACAAATTTCTTCTTTTGTCAAGATTTAGAAAACGATTATGGTGATTCAAAATTACCTCGATATGTATTCCAAAGTTTTTCGTTACATGTTTTGAATACTTGGAGGTATTTTGCATTTTGTTGGACAAAATTCCCGACCATTTATGGCTTATTCCATGTATTGCACAATAAAACAATAGATGAGAGGAATATTCTGTTTCAGGCTTTCTATTTGTTGAGAGCTTTTCCTACTATTCGGTTCCGACAAACAAACAAAAAATTATCGGAAATTACTTTTTGTTTTTCTGATGGCATTCCTTTACAGACAATAAACTTTTTCGCTCGACTTCTGCTGGCGTTCCTTCTGATAGAAATTGAAGTCGAATTGAGAATAAATAAGTTTTAGTTTAATTTTTCCTCTATTTTTTGGTTAATGTTTGTTAAGACATCTCATTCAACATTTTCACAGAATATTCTGTGGTTTCGCTCATTCTTTGCGACTCCTATTTCATTGATGTTGGCGTTGATTATAAAATAAAGTGAACTCAGAATGAGTTATAATAAGAAGAAATACCAGAACCTGAAGTAAGAGAGAGTAGAAGAATAAAAAGCGAAAAAATAAATTAAATGAAAGGCTAATCACATGAAATGTTCAAAAAACATAATGCAGTTTGTCATTAAGGATTTACTGTTAGAAGCCCAGGTCTGTGCCGTCGGCGCTGTTCTCTTTTCTAGAAACACAATTAAATTTTCCTTTTTTCTTTTTCTGTGAAAGCTCAATTTATAAAAAGGCATTCAATATTTGGCTTGCTCTTTTTTAGTTAGAAATAGCAAATATTTTCTTTAAGAAAACGAATAGAAAGTATTTGAAAAATTGTTTTCAAATATTATTGAATGTCTATAAATATTTATTCAACCGGAGAAAGATTACCATAATAAAATTCCGAATTGAGTTTCTGGGTTATGAGTAGTGAAAACATTGAATTATTCTGACAATAGATTCAAATCATCCGTCAAAATGTGATAAAAATCAAATTTAATGCTAAAACAAAATATAATTTATACCAAAAGAGGAGTTAATTGAATAAAACATTTTTCATAACTACTGAAAGAATGTTATTATTAGTGAGTCTTTGAGTTATATTTTTCATGAAAATCGTTGTTTCTTCCAAAGGCTAAAGAATTTTTGACATAAAATACTCGTTAAATATTTAGTAATTTATTTTTAACTCTTATTTATTGCTTCAATTATTGTTATAAAACATTACTTTTTTTATTTCAAACATTATTCTGATTTCCATTTGAATTATTTATAAGAAATTTTTGTCGTTTTCTTCATTCAAATTGAGTTTAAAATATAGATTCTTATTATTTAATTCCGGTTTAATTATTCATTGCTTTAATTCAGCAAGATCAATCAAAATGTAAATGTAAAGGATGTGTTGCACATGCACAATTGAATTTGTTTACTATCTTATGCCTAATAATTATTTGATTTCGAAATTTAATTGAAATTTATTTAATTATATAATGAATTAAGACTTGAAAGAGCAATAAACTTAGTTATTTTTAAAACAAGTAAAAGTTCAATGTAATTAGCCTTGTTATATTCAATTTAAATTGATGATATTCAACATACCTAATTTAAAATTATTTTTCATTCACATTTCATTTTCAGATTCATTGACAACTTTGCTTGGGTTTAACAAGATAATCCGAAAAGTTTGCTGAGTAATGAAAGAGCTGGAAGACTTTTGGTTAATGGTTCAAATGTATCAGGATATAATTTTGATCAGACGTTAGCCTTAATCGCTATGAAGTCAATCATTATATTTATAATATATTTTCACTGCAACACAATATTCCTGACAAATGGAGTGATTATTAATTCAGGTAAGAGTTGAGAGTTTTCATCAATTTTTGATCAATCATTTCAGACATCAAAGAGAGAGTTGTTTTAAAATATAATTTATTAAAATTTAAAGAATTATTAAAGATATTATTTTACAATCTTTCAAATGTTAGACTTCAGTCAACTAAAAATAAAAACTAGAATTAAAGTTGAATTTATTGAACTGCAACTAAAACCAATACATCAACTGAAATTTACAAGAGCATCTAGCATATAAATTATTACCTATGTAATTTTTACATTTATTTCTCATTTTTCAAAATGATTTACAATAATATTGTAAGAAAGACGTGATTTATGGCTCCAAGCCGACATCCTTGACCATTTCAATCGATCCATTTCTCGACCACCACTATCGCCATAAACCACTTCCTTCTCTAGTAGCGTAGCAAACTTGCTATAGACCTCATACCAATCCCCAATCGGCCATAGCAACAATCAGCCCTCCCGAACCATATGCGAGCGGACACATGGTCCGGGAGACATTCAGACACCACTTACCTGAACTCCCTCTACGACTCACTCACAATAAACAAACTCACAACTTAATATAAAAATATATTTATTTACAAGTTAG
>JAQFZI010001173.1:0-10952 GCA_034695605.1 Eupelops occultus
CGGGTCGGTTCGGTTCAGACCTCATAAAATTTCGGTTCGGTTCGGTTCAGAAAAAAGTGAACCGATTTCCACCTCTAATTCAAAGTCTGAAAAGCTTTTATGAGAAATAATTATTATTTTGTTTTTAATAAGACTTGACATGAATCCGATCCATTGCTCAAAGTGTTTGCCTTTCAATTATGAGATATGGTTCTCATCAGATATTTTTATTAAGTGAATGCACTGCTGGTCTATCCTTTGGCATAGACCAGAACTATGCCATAAAGAGGATCGGATCATTGAATATCATGCAATATATTTGGCTGTCATCCCAATCGAATCCCTGATCTGATCCATAATCTCATCCAATGGTTTATGGCTCCGAACGATATTCAAGAGATAAATGTCAAAACTATTTCTTTAACTAAACTTAATTACACTATTAATCAAATAACAAAATGTATTTTGTTTTTAATTCAAACTAATGACCAAAAACTATTTTAATGGCTTTTAGATTAAACTTGAAATAAAATACCCTTAGTATTAACGCAATTAAATTCTTAGGTATGAAATGACTCCGAAATAATAAAATTAAGAAATAAAAAACTCATTTGAAAAAAGAAGAAAACGAGAGATTAAATTATAGGGAATTAATAATTTTGATGATTAATTTGTTTCACTTTTATATTTGAGATTCAATTCTAAGAAAAATTGTTTTTAATGTCTCGATATCTCACAAGTATTTGATTAGCGAAGAACTGGTATTTGATATATCGTACCGGTTCTCAAGTAAATAGGAGCACATACGGCACCGAACCCCTAACTTACATCAATAGGACAGCAGACTTGAGAAAAGTTAAAGAAAATATCGGAGGAATACAAAGAAGAGGGAAATAAACATAAAGGCGTTAATCAGATTAAAAGTTTGACTCAGAAAAAGGTTCCCAATTGTTGGCGACAAATGTCTTTACAATGAGCCGGACATTAATACCGTAAAGATTAAAGATTAGCACTCTATTTTGGGACAATGGCCAGGCAATAGTCAGATCCATAATTTCTGTGTGTTCCGTATCGGATCCACATTTATTTGCATTACTTTTGCGAAAACTTATTATGCGTTAAGTCTTTGCCTTTTCCTATGGATATCGCGTATAGTATTGTTCATTAATCCTCTCGAAATACATTTGCATTTCTATGAATCGTTCCCTAAAACTGAATGAAAGTTATTCCTAACCTTCTTCTTCAATATTTTTTTTTTGAAGGCTCCGAAAGATTTTCAAAATATCTTAAACTCAATGTTGAAATTGAAATGCATTCCGATATCGCAATGCATTGCTTTTTAGATGAAAACCGAAATACTTTAAGTGAATGCAAAACGTGTTTTGATTTTATAAACAATTTTAAAATATCAGAAAATACGGGCTCTTTAGGTATCGGCAAAACATTTCTAATAAATAAAAGAAAAAAATAAATATTAAAATTACTTTCGGTTTTGATGCCTCAGAAAGTATTGACGGAAAGCATAATTTATTCACTAATTTATATAATATTCTTCGCCAACTATTATAGCAATAAATACACGAATTTGAAGCATATTTATGGTGTTTTGGATCTAAATTTATTTTTCCTTCGAGGATATGTCTCGAAACTTATTCTTGCTTTTGTAGTCATATCAACAGCCAAATATGCTTTCCCTCCATTCACTAAACTGACATTTTTGACATAAATTAATTCAAGTTTTATAACTCGATTAAAAATGAAAGAAAATTTAATTATAACTTCAGTAAAATTGTTTATAAGGTCTGAAATGTTTGCCTCAAAACAATGGGATTATTATATGACGTGAAGTGAATTCATTTGTTCTCCAATTTTAATAAAAAACTATAATTTTTAGAAACAAAAAACTTATTAAAATTCATTTATTATAAAATATACTTTCGTTTGAATTCATTTTATGATAAATTTTTTGCATAAAAAATGGGAAATCAATATAAGTCTAGCGTTGAAACAAATTTAAATATTTATGGGAAAAATAAGAGGAAAGTCTTATTTTGATGGCAAACTTCATGATTTGTTTGAATCATTCACCAGTTTTATAATTAGGAGTCAGTAGTTTGCCTTTTCTTCCCTTCGCATATCATATCTCATGTCTGCTCCAAATGTGATTCATTGGCTTTTTTTTGTTGTTTTCAGTAATTTTTCTCATAACCAATGATAACATGAAATTCTCTTTTCGTTTGCTTAATATTTATGGACTCTTATCGCAACTCATTATTTTCCGAACAGCACTGGTATTCAATTGGGTTTCTGAAAAATTCAAAACTCTTTTCAATGGTGTTGTTGTTAGCTGTTTGAGAGGACTGGCAGACAAACAACTCGAACACAATAGCGTTAATGTCTAATAATGATTAGATCGTCAGAGAAGCTAAACGTTAGACCGTTTCTGATGTTATGTCTGATTGAATCGAAACGAGCGAAAGGCGTCTCAATTGTCAGCTTTCGGTGTAAAAGTCAGTCACAAAATACTAAAACAGAACTACAAATGAAAATACAGTCGAAACAAATTATTTTGCACTCAAAACAATTTGCATTTGAAATATAGTATGAATTTTATATTTGATTAAAGAAAACGTCAAATATTTTTGAAGTGAATTAATATAAATGAGATATAAATATGAAATTTATTAGAGATTTAAATCTCAATAAGAATCGAAGGATAAACTTATTCAACATTTTGGCTGATTATTCATAATCTGTTAGAGCACAGGAATAGACACTAACGATATTTTCCTGTGTTGTGTAGTGCTGTCACAATGTTAGTCATTGTTATCCATTCCCTACCGAACCCATTTGTGGGCTGAGTGTTAAGAGAATGTGTTTTTCTCGATAGACTATAAGATAAAAGGGAGAGCTATTGGAAAGGGAGAGGAACTCAACTATTAAACTAAACTACAGTTATATGCGATACCCAAACAGAAAAAGTATGATTCATATGATTCATCACTTTTGATGCTTTTAAAAACGTTAGGATAAGTCCAATACTAACTGTGCACTACATTAACGATATGGTTGTGCGATCGATGTGTTCATTATCGAGAGTGTAGTTTTGGTTTTGCCAAGTGCTCAGACTGGCAAACACCAGCACTCAGTCGGCAGTGGCTATGTTTAAAGTCCCGATTTTTGGTGCTTTAACGACGAAAAAGTGGGCGGAAATCATACCATTGATTAATACAAAGACAGTTCAGTGAAATAAATTTATATACACCAGAGAATTAAACCGTATGCACCGGTGCTCTGGGTTTGCACTACACTCCAAAAATAGTTTCGGTGAGAATTTTAGGGACCGATCAAAACAAGTGTTTGACTTAAATATTAAATCGAGAGAAAGTTCGCACTGTTTTTGCATTTATATCAAAAATTATCAATAAATTGGGTGCAAGTCTTAAATCAATTTTGAATTTGGAATTTAATGTCAAAAATCTTATTTATGCCATAAATATATGATTAGAAGAAAAATGAAATTTACATAAAACAGGAAAAGGTATTAAATATTTGATATATTCATAAATCCTTGAGATCGAGAAAAATTTGAATCAATACAAAAAAGGCTCACGAATTAGATTTGATGATAGATTAGAAGATGAAAAATTTGAATCAATACAAAAAAGGCTCACGAATTAGATTTGATGATAGATTAGAAGATGAAAAATTTGACAAAATTTTTAATTTAATTTTGATTAAAATTCATAAACATTTACAGATATGACTCGATTCCAATGTTTTATAAAAAGAGGGTTTCATTCGTGACATAGAATCCATTTATTATAATATGAAAACTACTGTAAATCTCTGCTATTCATTGAGAATTAGATAAAAAAGAAAAGAAATTTAAAATCCCTCTCTCTCTCTCTCTCTCTCTCTCTCTCTCTCTCTCTCTCTCTCTCTCTCATCTTTATTAGAAAATTACTGAATAATATATCGATTAGAATAAGTATAAGAAAAGTATAAATAACTTTCCGATAATAAACTTTGAGTTAATTTTAAGGACCTTAATATCGATTCACGTTTTTTATCTAAATTCAGAGAAATGGAAAATATTTCTTTTTCTTATCCAACGTCTCATGCCTTCGACGATAAGAGCAAAGTTCTTAAGAAAGAAAAAATTATTTATTTATTTTTATGAATATCTGTTCAATCAATTGGAGGCCACTGAAAAACATGACAAATGGCCCCAAAACATGACTTCATAAAAGCCTATTTCATCAACAAATGTGACCCAAGAAAATGTATTTTACTCAAACAAAATGTATTTTAAAAGGCTTTTAGTTTTGTTCATTTTGGGCAAAATCCCAAAACGGGTTATAAAAAGAGTAAGTTATTATCAAAAGTGTATTATTATTATTAAGATTTATTTTGGACTTTTAAAAAAGGGGATCATTTTCTCAAATCTCTTAAAACAATATACAAAACAACAAAATTATATCAAACAGTAATTCAATTTCCACTAAATTCTATTTTTGTTGTTGTTTTAAAATCTTGTTTTACATGAACTTAATTACAGACAAACTTTTAACTCTTGTATTCAATTTTCTTAACTTTAAATTAGTTTCGAGTCTCCAGTCATTTATGTTATTTAATTCAAAAGAAATAACTACTTTATCTTTTATTTTACTATTGTATTGTTAACCAGGTACATATTATTATATAATTTTGATCATTATATTGTGTCCATTAAAATTGGAGCACTCGATTAGCAATGGATATTAGGAGTTGCTATTGAAGAAAATATAACCACAATTTGACACATTTCCCAATTTTGAAAAATTAAATTCGAAACAAATTTGATTTTAAAATTGAACCGAAAAAGCAAAATATCGTTAATTTAATCAATGGATAGAAAAGGGGTTTAAACAGAAAATTAAAATAAATAAATCAAATCAAGTTCTCATTAATTTTGTTTGAGACGCGCCTAACATTCAAAATGAAGTAAACATTTTGCAAAACATTCATTATTTATTGTTTCCCTAAATTAAAAAATAACACAATATTTTCAAAGAAAATAATTCATAAATTCTTTTGGATTATTAAGGATTTTATAGTTTTATTGGAAATTCAATACCATTTTAAAGGATTCAGATCATTAACACAAACAATCAATCGATTGTAATATTATTTTTCTCTAAAATTTAGGGCAAAAATTCGGAACAAAATTATTTAATTCAAAGAACAAATTGATTAAAAAAGTTATTAAAAATATTTTTGAAGTAATGAACCCATTGTTGATGTGTTTCGACATAACATGTATTGCAGTCTTAATAAGAATCGAAACACTCATTGAATGTGAAAATTATAAAAAATAGACAACTATTGCATAGACAGAGACCGGACGTTGAAATTATCCATAATTCGCTTTTTTGTCATAAAAACGACAGAAATGTCGTCTTTTGGGTTATTGACGAAACTGCACTTATATGTGATATGAGTTTTACCGAAGAATCACATGTCATATAAAAGTTTATAATTTTCTTATATTTTTATGAATCTTATGAAGAATCGGCGGACGTTATACTCGAGTCGTTTTTGATATCCAACAATCAGCTTCGCGTTAGTGACTTCTGACACCCAAATATCAAGCAATTCATCGGTGCATTCAATAGTTGATGAAAGTGGTTCTGCTCTCAAATAAACTCACAGAATATACACTTTATTTTAAAGGAAAAAAGTTTTATAAAATATTTTATTTTTCTAATATCTCTTGTGTTACGACATTAGTAGTATTCTTGGGGGTAGCAAAAGGGTCTGACATAAGTCACAGTCAGAACTAATGAGAAATTCATAAGAGAAAAGTGTATTTTTGCTCAGATAATCATAAAAACATATCTCACCTAAATATAAAGGGAAAGGGTCTATACATACTAACTGAATGAGAAAGTACTGCACCCATGAATGAAAAGGCCTATGAGTTTTGACTTTTCTCTGTGTGAGTGAGTCCTCGCAAGAGAAGTCAACCATTGTATGAGAAACGACTAAATTCTGGCATCGAATATGATTTTTTCACAAAATCTTTACTAAAAAGATATATATCTGAAGGAAAAAAATGTGAGACCTCTGAGACCGAACCCAACAAATATTAAGTACGAGATATGAAGCGATGAACAAAACAATAATAATAATTCTTATATAAGTTATTAGTTGTTATAACATTTCTCTTGTCTTAGTCTTTATTTTTGTGAAAATACTACAAATACTGAATACGAGACTCTGTTTCCAAAAGTGATTATTATTTTTTGTCGCTTTTTCTCAATGACTTTGAAAGTCATAACACAATTCATTGTGAATCAAATGAAAGACAGAAACTATTCAAAGATCTGATAAAAGTCTGTCTCTTAATTATAACATTAACTAAAAATTTAAATGAAAATAAATTGTAGTAAAAGTAGAGGAAAACTAATCTGATTTAAAATATTGTTTCAAATGAATAATTATTTTCTTTCCTGAGTTTTCAAAATAAATAAATACTTATTTTTGTGGGAATTTATTTTAGTTTTAATGTGAAAACAGAAACCAATTAAAAGTTATTTACAATTTTTCTCAATTAGTGAAACAAATTTCGATATCTTAACCATTAATTCAAATGAAAAAATCATTTTCCACAACAAATCATAAACTATTGAGAGTTCACTGATTCGGATGTCCTTCGAATACATGTTTGCACTGATATTAGAAAAAATCTAAGAAAAAAATGGTTCAGAATTTTGACAGAACTTGACATAAGCCTCGCTTCAGTGGAGACCACAGTATGTATGAGAGCCTATCTATTATGGATGACTAAAGATTCACAGCAATGATGTATTGTTCTCCTCTTTGACACTACCATTGAATTTGATCCTAGACTTTGGATTTCATTTTTACAAAAATTATTTTCAATATATGTGAAGTCGAAGAATATTCCGCGAGATTTATGATATATCTCTCAATTTTCTCATTTTGTGAGAAAACAGATAAACTAAAATATGGCAATAACTCAAGCCTACGCCCGTCTCTCACTCTCATCACTGCCCACTTCTTTAGCTCTTAATCGACACCTTAAGAGTGAGAACAGTTGTGTCACACAATCGACAAATGTTTAATGATATGGCAATGAATATAGAAACGAATAGAACGCCTGAGGCTCTAATTGCAAAACCACTTCCGATATATTTATAATAAAAATAAAATTTTCAATAATTGAATAGAATAGCAAAGAGAGAAAAGGACAGACAGTTAGGTTTAGAACTGAATGTAGCTTTTGTGAGACAATCAGGAAAATCAGGAATCGATAAATAGAATTTGAGGCCAACAAAGACATTGTGAAAAACACATCTGTGATGTTCTGATCTCTAATGTCTCCCAAATATATCAAATGATTTAGAAATTTAAATGCAATGGTTTGGAGACCAGAAAATGCATATCTCAAGGGGACCGACACGAGTGAGTGACTGCTGCCGAGCACTTGTTCTAACACTGTCTCTGAGCGCGATGTGCCCTTACACCAGCTACTGAGGGTCGGATGGATTTTTATGAAACTCAACTGTAAAGATTCCCATCATTAGAGACCATAAGTTATGTATTATTTTTGATACTGACATACATTGAGTGAAATAAATGGTTGAATGCGTGCGAAGGAGTTTTGTTGTTATCAGTGGACATAATATTGTTTTTATATTCAATTTTTAAGGTTATATACTTATAAACTGTAATTTCCTTACATTTGAATCATCAGACTATAGCTTTTGAATATATTTTTTATCATTAATTTTTCAAACTTTTGTTTTATATTCTCAGACATATAATTATTTTTCACGAAATGGTTTTTATAACATTTTTTTCTGTAAATATGGTTCACTTGAATTCAGATTTATTGTGATTTAAATTACAAATGTTTTTTATATGAGATTTGTTTGCGATTCTCAACGAATATAATAATAATAAATAATTTTCTTTAATGTAATAAAAATTGAATTTCACTAAAATTTAAGATCACTTTAAGAGCCATTAATCACAATAACTGTTCATTAGTTTCCTAATACGAGACCCGAACTGCAGTTCATTCAAAGTCAAGAGCGAAAGAGTCAGCAAAATATGCAAAATAGGAAACCTGTGCTAAACTGAAAAGAGAGAAAATAAACTATTTTTTGTGGAACTGCGAGACTATTCATTGATACCATTCTTCGGCAACATTTGGTTTTCTGGTCTCTTCCCTGTGAAACTGTTCTGTGTTCACAAGCACTGGCCTATTGTATATGTGATGGCCCCGAGAGTAACAGCACGACAGGCGATATTCATTCAGAGCCATCGAGGCTTGACTTCGACGATATTCTTAACGGACTTGAGAGCGAAATTCGGGAACGTAAAGGCCCGGGGTCTCTCTCATTGTAGTGGACATACATATAGTGCACACGTATAAGTCGACACTAAATTAATTCAAGTGTGAACAACATTACAACAAAAGGACATTATTAAGAAGCTCTCATACGGACTCACATTTAAAGGAAGGAACCCCTGCGTCACTCTATGACCCTATTCTTAGGACAATAGCTCTGATATGAATATATTGAATGTAAGAATCACTAAACGAGTATCGCATGAATGAGTTCCAAATGGAAAGACACTCTTCAGAGTTAACATTGAAGACAGAGTTAACCATATTTAAGAGACTCTCCTCTTTTCGTCTCTTAAATAAACTTTTTCACAAACCTATTGCCACTGAAATTCGACATTCAATACAGTCTTTTAGCTAAAAGTCTTTTATGACATTTAATTCAGAGAACGGATAAAAGGAATCTGTCTTTAAATACAAAACTTTAAAAAAAATGGAAGCACTCGACTCCACGTCCAAAAAAAGTGAAATACTTGGAAATCAATACATTATGTGCTATGAATGCTGAGCACAAGAACTGCACACCTTTTCGGACTATAAAATCTGTTTTATTGATTTCAGAGATGACTTTAATTGCAAACAATTTGAATAATACTTAATGGAAATACTTTGTTCCTCTCCCTCTCCTCTACTCTTGAATTAAATTGAATTCCTTACGGAATGAATGCCTGGCTAATATAAATCATTTGTTAATGAGCTTAACTTTTTTGCAAATTTAAGATCAAATTCAAGTGAAAGAAATTAATTCAAAGTTTTTCAAACAAATCTTGGGCTCAAAATAGCTATTCATTGCCTAAACTGCACCCAAATTCTGTGCTAAACATCTGTTATTAGGTAATCGCAAAATTCAATTCATTCAAAAGAGTGGCTAATATTGAGATATTGATCACTTGAATCACTTGAATATCATTCAAAGAAATTGTTTAAGACTTTAAATGCGATAAAACCGATCACAAAATTATATGAATTGAAGAAAATTATATTCACAGTAAGACTCGATATAAATATAAGTCAATAGAAAAGCAATCGATTACTTTGTCAGTAATTTTATTTGGAGTTCTCAGTTATTTTCATTCTGTGCCTCATTTGAATTTACACCCGAAATGTTGTAGTAATAGAAGACATAAATTTTGTGCCAAAAAGCGTTTAACGCCAAAAACAAATCGAAAGAAACAAAAATTTCAATTTTCAAAATACAATTTATAAGTTCAGAGAAAATAGGAGAAGTAGGCGTTGGTTCTGGTGCTGGCCATTCTAGTAATCTGTTGTTTTGCGTTAAACAGTGCCACTGGAAAATAAGCAGCTCTTAGCCCAGAATAATAATCAGTAGTGTTTTTTTTTCTTCGGTTGCGATCAGAAGCTCTTTCTTTGTTAGCATTTTCTTAGTTATAAATCTGTTGGAAATCTAAATAACTTTTACTGAAATAATGAGAGAACCACTGAATAACATAAATGAGGAGCAGACCAAGAAAAATACTCACTCTCTTATCTTGTTTATTGCCAAGATGAACGCACACACCCTCTCAATTAACAGACTTCTAGGCTCACATTAATAAGAGTGGCCATTAGTTTATGACCTTAAGATCGCCAATAGTTTAAATTAAGTGGCAGACAGTAAAACTGCATTTGGTTGGGCATTGAGGCACTGGCCTTCCATTTCTATCGTCAGCATTGTTGGGTCGACACATTCACTAATCTAAACATTGATCGGTTTGAGCGCATAGAGCGACGACTGAGCGCAAGACGTTTGGTTACATGAGTTGCTGTTAAGACTCGCGACCCGAAGGCATCTCATCTCAAGTCAATCGATATTTGCTTTTATGCTTCAATTTATTCTGTTTTTAGATAGCATTACTCCCTGGGTATTACTCTCTAAGTTAACTCAAAATTGACTACAAAGTCTAGGCTAACTAATTGCATAAAACATGCCTTGATCAATTTTGTTATAATATTGCAGTCAAAGAGAACAACATTTTTTTCAATTTTCTTCTCAATTATGATTAAAGTGATTCATCAAAAAACAGAATAAATTGTTTTTTAAATTAAATTCAAAGAAAAGTACTAAAAGTTTTATCTTTAATAAGGAAATTAATTTAACGATAGAAACAGTACTGAAATGTCGGACCAAAAACGAGAAATAATTGATAACAAGAGAATTTCGATATCAAGAGTATAGTAATTAACTTGTTTTTTATTAAAAGTTCATTTAAGTCGAAAGTATGCTAACCTCTAACGCCGGTTTACTTTCAATCATCAAATACTTTTGAGCCTTAATTATTAATTCCCTGAGCATTTTGGCTCCCGACTCCTTATATTATCGCTCAGAATAAGAGTGTTTTTTAGAGCATTTATATCTTGTTTTTTGAAATTTTGTTCAATTGATTCGCATTTTTATAAAAACATCGGCGAAAACATTTACCTTAAGTTAAATCGTATCATATTTTTGGATTCAATATTAAGATATGAATGGCTTTCGGCTTATTTCTCATTATAATAATAAAATAAGATATTCAACTGGTGTTACATTAAATAATATCAAGCACACATTGAAACA
>JAQFZI010001174.1:0-10945 GCA_034695605.1 Eupelops occultus
CCAGACTTTAAGACATCAAATCAATTGTAAAACATTTTTAAATAACTGTAAAGAAATTGTTTAATAACTTAATTTTAATCAATGTATTCATTTGACGTGTTTTAAATGAATTAATAAAGTTTTATTATTATTATTATTATTATTATTATAATGAGTTAAAAACCTTTGCCTAATGTTGTTATTACTGTTATTAATGTTATTATTATTATTATTATTCATATTATTATTATTTTTATCGTTATTATTATAATTGAGATTTGGATTAAATTTTGGATTTAAAGTCAATTTCTGTTTTGATGCAAATGTCTGACCATTTGTCGGATCCATTGAAACATTTATGAATAATTCATTAAAAAAAACTCCAATTCTTGAGAAAAACACAAAAACAAAAAACTTGAATACCAAGATTCAAATTATTAGAGCTTAAACTAAATTAAACTGAAATTTAATTTTCAAATCAATTTTTTTCTCCAATGAAATCAAAGTTTGATTTAAGAAGTAATTTGAGTCACATTTTGAGGCAAACGTTATTTTCGTCAAAAACCATACAATAGTTAAGTCATTAAATACTATTAATCAAAATAATTAAATCAATTAATTAAAACAAAATGTATTTATTATTATTTGAGTGCAAACGTAAACACAATTCATGAGATCTTTTCAATCATTTGACTCTTCATTTCGTTTGTTTCGCAATCATTTATTTGACGACATTTATTGATATAAAATACAGTCTATCTCTTATTTAGTATACAAATTTGCAAATATTTTTAATAAACAAACAAGATTAAACTTAAAATGACCTATTTTACTATATAAATTCCACCAAAACTCATTGATAAAACCGACCCCCTTAACTAGGACATAAAAGGTTAGGAAGTAATAAAACTGATTTAAACATTTCAAGGTAACATATGAGCATAATGTATACCAAAACATGAATTAGCCGTGTCCTCCATAAATCTGCTGGATTGTGTTTACGTTTACACTGGAAAAATTACACACAGTTTTCAATATTATTATTTCAATTATTATTATTATTATTATTTAATCGCTTAAGAAATGAAATGACGAAAACAATTAATGACAAACACTTAACAAAAAAATTAAAATTAGATTTTAAGCGAAAACTTTCCTAAAATACTGCAAACTATTTATTAATTAAAAGTTAATAAAATTTAATTAAATTATGAGTTTTATTGTGCGTAAAAAGAAATATAAATTTCAAATAACTGTAATTTTGAGCGAGCTCAGTTCTGTGCCGTTTGTCAACGCCGTACTTTTCGCCAAATGTCGTCTTTTAGATGGCGGCAACTTTTGCGAGTCTTCCCGACGCGAAGAAGTCAGAGACCATTGTGTCAAATGGGAGAACAAGTTTTCGTTCACTTGCAAGATGACTGCCAACGCCTCCACTGGTATTCTTGAGTCCTGTGTCTTTAGGGTCTCCGTCAGAAAAGTAAGATATCTCGACAAACAATATTAGTGGACACTCACCACAAGTGCTTCAGTAATGGCCAGACTTTACTAATTGTAATCCACAAGAATTCACATTAAAGTCAAAAATTGTTTAAATTTGAAATAACGAAGACATCAATAAGTGATCACCAATTTTGAGGATTCACTACTGAAAAGAACCTTCATTTTGACTGAAAGTCTGGTCATCTCTGAAGACAATCCAAATATTGTTTTATTTAATAAATTAAAATCTAATTTGTTTTTTGAATGATTTAGGAATCAAAAGGGGGCCGTTCTTTCCATAAGTTAGGTTTTGCTGACATAGATTTAGCCGAATTCGCCGGCGCCGGACTCACTACAAGAAGGTATCTGTTGGAGGGCTACGACACAAAGCACCGACAGGACAACAGTACACTCAAAGTCTCCATTGATATGTTACTCCTCGCAGGAGATCCATGTTTTAAAGCGTGAGTTGCAATCATTTTTCAATCCATTGCCTCCTAATTGTGGCCTAACTTTAAATCCAAACAATTGATACAAATTCTGTTTAATCGAACAGTCGATATACAAATACTACAAAACGGCAGCCCTGGACACCAGACAGTCCCGGTGGGCCTACTGTTGGGCCTGACATGGAAGAACTCACTGTCGGACACTCCCGCAATTCAAGTCAAGCGTCACGAGTTTCCGGTTATAATAGTTTGCCGACACATAGCAGACAGGGCTCAAGTGATTCCGGACAGACCCGGAGTTCCATAGAAGCCATAAAATTCAATAGCACAGAAAGAAAACGACTCAACCCAACCGCTAAAAAGATTATTGAAGAACAAAATCGAATGGACAGCACAAGGGTCAGCGCCGACCAACTGATCAATGAGTTATTAGAAGCCACTAATCTCGAGGGTGAAGATGAATGTCCCGACGGAATGGGTTTAGAATTATATGTAGGAAAAGACGGATCCACAACACTGGGCAGTAGACACACAAAACTGTTGGAGGTTAAAGTCAATGCCGGCCTCAAATAGAAGGCAACGGTCGGCGCCTTTGACCCACTCTTCAGCCATATTGTACTTCAAGTTATTATAAATATATTGTTTTATTTAAATTATAATTAAAGAAATATATTATTATAGACAGAGATGTGGCCAACGCTCAGGGAGTCAATCAGTCACCAGTTTGAAAGGCCATTCCGCCAAATTTGGGTCAGAATCATGGGGTAGTCATCCGTCAAATATCGAAAAGACTTTTAATTAGTTTTAAAGTTTAATTTCAGACCCTATTCTAATTGAGAATTTTTTCGCTAACTTTTTTTCCTTAACTTTTGGACACATTTTGACTAAAATTTAGACAAAACTCTCTTTTTTTAACGAATATTTCCTAAAACTTAAAAATCTGTTGAATTAATTAATAATTTACTGAAAAATTGAACAAAAGCCCAATTTTGACGAAATTTATCAAAAAAAAGACTCCAAAACTAAACAATAATTTTATAATTAAGACGATGTATGAGCGGATGAAACGCACATACCTCACGCACAATGAACATACCTTTCAAGTTTAAGTTATCTAATCTAATATAATATAATGTGAACAAAGTTTGAGCCAATTTTTCTACTTTTGCGGACAATTTGTTGACTGAGTGACCCCCTGTTGCACATCACTGCTTATAAATAAAACTTTTTCGATAAATATATTAAGAAAAATAATTATTAATAAATTGATTTGAATTATATTATTATTATTATTATTATTTAATAAAACAAGATTAATTTAATTATTACTATTATTAAAATTAATGCCAATATTGACTTGTTAACTATTGAAGCCTTGCTCAAACAAAAACAACAACAAAACTGCACTAGTACCTTACTTATCAAAGTGAATGTACGAATACAATGTTTAAAAGAGATTGATAAGAGCTAGCTTCAATTGTATATGCTAATCGGCATTGAATATGATCTTGTTTAACATATTCTGACCGATAAGAACATTCTTTTCGTACAATCAGTGATAAAAGAGTATGTTTTGCATTGAATCACATCTATTGATAACTATTAGTTTTAATTATCATTTAATAAGGTTTAAAGTTTAAACTGACACAATTGGTGTAATTTTGATTATTGCATTATTTTAAGCAAATTAATTCAAATAAAAGCATCTTGGCAAATATCTAATAGTTAGATAACAAACATTCTAATTATTTCAAAAATTCAATAAAATCTACTCATATATAGAAACTTCTCTAATGTTATCCTCAAAATCCTTCAATTTTTACCAGGAACTAAATTACAAGAATTTTAGCAAAATTTCAATTATAATCTTGCAAATATCAAAATAATAGAATGAATCACATTTTTAAATGTAATTACGATAATTGTCGTTAAATTGCTTTACCCAACAATCTTTCCTCTGAACAATGAACCAGATTCAATAGATTGTCAATGATTCATCATCAATGAGATGGGATATCCCAATGTCTATGACAATTGATTCTAGCAAAAATTGGTAAGAATAAAATAAAAGTGGAAGAATAACAGCAAAAATTAATCTTTATTTCTATATTTCACTACTAAATAATCAAATGGACAAAAGATAACTCGAAAAACGATTTTTCATTTAAAGTGACAAATATTACAGCGTTTTAGTGAAAATACAGTAATAGTTATAATAATTATGATATAATTTGTTTAATTAATTATGTATTTATATAATGTGTGTTATAATCATTACATTTAATAATAATTATAATAATAATAATAATAATAATAATGTATAATATATTTATTCGAATAAATTCTTTGTTTTTTAAAACTTTTATCTCATATTTAAATTAAAATATGATTTCAATGAAAATAATTAATAATTAATTTACAATTCAATAGAGTCTTTTGTAGTCATTTAAAATATAATTATGTATCGAATCGATTGAAATTATGAGCAAAAATTATATTTTGTCTGTTTATTCCTGTCATATAAGGGTGTGTTCACAATGGGTTTTTTGCCCATTCATTATATGAGACAATTTAAACGCGAAACAAATGACAGAAAAAGAGATGAAAATCAATAAAATTTCAAAATAATATTCATTTGAAATCTGAGAAATGTATTCAATGTTTGGCAGGAAATCGGAAATCAATTTTCAAAAACACTTTTTCTGTTTTTATTCTTCAAAACTAATTGTCATTTTATTTCTCACAGAATATTCTCAAATTCCTCGAACAAAGTCTTTCTTTTAATCAGAATTAAGAGGAATTCCTGTAAAAACATATTCTTTATTGAAATTAACTCAAAAATAAACATTATTTTTATTGAATAATTAGAAGAAAAGTATAGGACGTCCAAAAATAAATTACACAAATAAATACCTTGGTTAAAATATTTGCGGACAGCCTATTATAATTTATAAACTGAAAGTAAAACAACTGAAAGGTTGTGCGTTTAAGCAGCGCTACAGTCAGTTCACGTTTTAATTAGCATTAGTTTCAGAGACTATTAGTTTTACTCATTTCCGACAATAATTAGAAGAATATACTATTATTTTGTTAGACTTGAAAAAAGGTCAGTCTTTCCGGTGTTCAACACTTTTTCTTTCCAAAAGATCACAATTTAAGACTTTTATACTTCAAAAACAACTAAAAAATTTGAAAACAACTAAAAAATATTATAATAAATATCACGAGAATTGCAATCAAATTGAGGCAAAAAAAGATAAAATTTGAACAAAACCCTAAAAATATCGTCTAAAATATCTATTAAATTAAAAATTGTTTTAAATATATATTTGTTTATTATTTGCAATTAATTTACAAAAATATTGTTCCAAAAAAATACTTTTCCCACAAAAAAAATATTTATCTATTTTAAGGCACATTCGGTGTTGAAAAAAGACTTCTATCAAAAATTATTTTAATTTTCGGATAATCTTATCTTTCATTCGAAATACTTTCGATAAAATCTAATCAGAGAACAGATCAGGAAAACTGTTGATCATCGAAACGACTGACCTTTTTCTCAATGGGTTTAAAAAAATATCATTATAGTTAGTTTACTAAATTAACAGAATACTTTAAATTCACCTTGATTACAGTCTACTGATTAGAATATCTGATTCAAGTGAATCATAACTGAGTTTTCTTAAAACAAATAATCTATTTTTAAATGTTTTCATACATTAAAAAGGATTTACAGTAATTCTCATCTGAATAGACATAAGAATCGGGTTTTGAATTGTTTTTTAAGGCAATCCATAATTAGATTCAGAGACAGTTATTCTGTCATAAGTTAAGAATTTAGTCAAATATGGTTTTAAAACATAATATATTTTACACATTATTTTCATGTTTTTGTACTAATAATATGTTTAACAACTGTAGCGCTTCGATAGGTATTAACCAAACAATCAAATTATAGACAGAATTAAAACAAATATTTTTCAATGAATTTCATTTTCAGAATTTGAAATAAAATTACGAATAATTATAATAATGTTGTGATTAAAACGACACAAAACAACAGAATTGCAAATCAGACAAATAAAAATGGTCTTGAATACATAATTATCAAGCAATTTTCAAATTCAATTTCAAATGTACTAAACATAAAAAAATCAATTAACACTTTTCATACAATTAATTGGAAAAACGATTTTATACTACAAATAACTTTTGAATGAATTTAAAATATTAAACAAGGTTCATTTTGAATCTACGACTGGATTCCTCAAACATTGGATTTTTGTTTATTTAATGACAGTTTAAATAACAGACAAAACTACACTTTTCTTAACAATTGATTACTTTCCTAAGAAAGTTATGTCTAATGTGAAGAGTGTTTTAAAATCTTTCTAAACAACAAATTCATGAATATATGAAAACAATTCAAATAAAAGTCAAGAATTTAGAAGAAATTCAAAAAACTAATACAATTTTGACCTAAAATTTATTCAAAAAGGTTTAGAAATTTTTGAAATAAAACTGAAAACAATTGAAACGAAAATGAATTTTTAAATTAATAGCAATTCTGACAAAATTTTGTTTAATTAACTGAAAATATGAACAAAACATTTAACGGAATGTCAATTATATTATTATTTGTTTTTAAAAAATTAACTCAAAAATTATAAATCAATTTATAAGAGAATAGTATTTAAAATAGTCTTATGATTTGTTTCACAATTAAAACACTTTTCAGATGACATTCAGCACAGAATGGAATTTCAAATTCATTATCAAAAATACTACTTTTTCTTCATTCAAAAGCGATTCTATCAAAAGCTCTTATCATTAGTTTGTTATAAAATATTTCTTCAAATCTCAAACAAAATCTCTTAAATATCGAAAGATATTGTCTTTTATTCTCTTCTCAGCAAAAATAAATCCCAACTTCTGGTCCATTAAACACACTTTTGATCGATCACTGAAACGGTTCCCTAAAAAACTAAAACAAAATTAAAAAAACCAATGGAAACAAAAAACTACAAAAAACAAACAAAAACTAATTAACGGAACTCCACTTCTAATCCATGGATTAAACTTTTCCTCGAAGTCTATGTTTCCATTTATAAGACACTATTGGCTTCTTATCACTCTTTACTTCCAATACTTTTCTCAATCATTAAATAAATTCAAAAGACAATGATTTACAGATCAAACCCATAATGCTTTCCCTCATCTATTTATACAATATATGAGTTGAATGTCATGAGTTGTGGTCATTCCTAACAAAATATACATCTAATTCATTCGTAAATTTAGTCTTATTTTCGACACAAATAACTCTCAAAATTTAAATATAAATGTTTTGATGTCTTGTTTTGTCTGATGTTTCGCACATTTTTTTATAATAATATGAATAATAAATGTTTTGAATTTTGTCCAAAAAATTGTTAACAAAAAAGGGGGAAAACAGAGAAAAAATTACACAAAAAATTGTTAATCAGATGATAGAAGAGGAGTATATCTCACAGAAAAATAATAATTATATAATAATATTCTTAATAATCATATTCTTAACAGTTTTTATATATAATATTATATATATAATGAAACGACAATTAAAGAGAAAAATAAATTCAAATAATAATTAGAAATTTTTTTCAGTAAACGAAACGACAAATAATAATAATAATAAGAATTAAAAATTACAACAAATAATTAATAATATATTTATAATATTTATAATATAAATGATAAGAGAATTAATTAAATGAATTTTTAAACTATCGACTGATTTGCAAAAGAAAACAACGAATCAATCGATTTATTAATTAATTAAAAATTGGATTCTTCTCGACTCAAAATATATCTTCAAAAATAAATCTAATAATAAACTTATTATTATTCCGATAATTAATAAATGAGAAGCGCTTTCGATGAACACATCAAATGGTTTTTTTTTGCTTAAAAAGACTCGAAAAACAAACTTTTCTAACGATTTGAAGAAAACAAATTACAATTTTCTAATGATTTGTGAATCAATTTCTTCGATCAATTCATTTTGAAGGCCCGATGAGGTGCTCGGAGTTCTCTCTCATTCTCTCAGCCGAAAGGGACGGGCGTTTTAAGTGAGGCGATTGGAATCATATTAATCCCATTGATGTACACATTTGTCCAAAACTTTTAAAAATCTAATAATAATTAAAACGAAGACATTTATCAACAAATTACTTAAAACAACAAATGTTTAGTCCTTTTGTGAGTCAATCGATTCATTTGATTATCAAAAACATAGAAAATTATAACAAATTGATTGAAATGAGACCAAAATGTGATCAAATTTGTCAATTGAGATATTCTTTTCGATTAATGGTTGCCGACAGTCATCGACATTAGTGCCAAAAGTCTCTTCATTTGATTGATTGAATCCTTAGAATTAGATTTGAAAATCTGATCCAATTCTTGAGACAAATTAATCCGAACGAAGAGTTCATTTGTATTCAGAGAATAATTGGCTCTAAAATCAAAAAACCATTTCATCAAAAGAGAAGAAATACTTAATTTAATTCTTGTTTACAATCAAATCGTCAGAAAAAATATAACAAAAATACTTATTTATAGACTATTTTTTGAAAGAAGAGCTGAAGAGAGAAGAGAGAGATAATGGCGTCGAAGAGGAGGAGGAGTGGAATACAATTTGTTTTCGTAATGAAATGAATACCAATTGTTTGTCGTTTTTTGTCTTAAAAAGAGGACTAAATGTCTTAATTAGATGTTATTTCTTTTTAGCATGTAACATTTCCATTAGTAATGTCTGTGTGGGTGCACTACCGCCCATGTGTTTATAATAGAGAAATTCTTCGCCTCTGAGGGTCAGCGCCCGCATTTCGGGTACCTGTCCCATTAATTGACCAAATTTGTCCTAAAATAAAATCATAAATTTAATACAAAGTGAACACAATATCATTCATTAATATATTCTTCTAAATAATTGTAAGCTCATCATAATTGACCAGAACCCTAACCATTTACACTTACATCAATATTTTTACTCTAATTTTGAAGCTTTTTTATTGGATTTGTAGCAAAATGGTTCAAGTTCAACTAAACTAAAGATAGATTCTTACATTAATTTGCGGATAACAGTTAATGGTGTATTCGAGTAAAGCCTGTTGTGTCTGTTCGTGTGCCTCCTGTACCAATTTGAAGTTAGATAATCCGCGTACATCTGCATTGTTTTTGAATAGTAGGACAGCACCGGTATATCCGATTTGAATTTTGCATCAAATAAATCGAAAAAAATAAAAAGAGAAAACATTTTCATTAGAAAAATAGAGCGAAAAAATAGCGATTAAAATACATTTTTTTCTATAAAAAAGAAATTCAATAAAATCTCTAAAATAAATATTTATTTAATTGAATGAATAAATAAAGACTTTTTCAAAATGAGAGAAAACATTCAAAATTGAAATGAATAGAAAAGTAAAATATCGATCGAAAAAACAATGAATTAATTGGAAAATAGAGGAAATGAAATGTCAAACAAAAGATTTTTCAAAATTATTCTGAAAAAGTGAGAATTTAATCGTTATTCTGAGCTAATTATTATTCTAACAATAACTCCACAAAAAATAACATTAATTTGAGACTAAATGTCAACAATAGTACTGAAAAAGAATATAAAAATCAAAAGTGAAATAATACAGACCTGGATTCAAAAGGAGAAGAAATTTAAGACAAATATAGTCAATGGAATCAAATTTGAGTTCGGATAGTCGGATGACGACGGCGTGCAACTGGTCGGCCACAGAGGGCACTCCCAATAAAGCCAAACATAATAAGTCAAACTTTTGGCCATTGGGTAGTGTGGTCTCGTCGGGAAGGCCCACATGAAGCCTCTGGTGAATATGGTCCAGTACAAGCATGTCGCTCCAGGCGTGCTGTAACAACTTCATCTGGTCGTCCACCTGTTCCCAAAAAATAGATTATAAAAATGCTATTAAATAAACAAATTATTGTTATTTAATAATTACAGAAAAAAAAGGAAAAAATCAATTATTAAACAATTATTCAAATTATTAGAAAATAATTTCAATTCACAAAAGAAAAAAACTAATTATAATATTCGTTAAATAATTTTAATTTATTCGACATTCAAACCAACGCTTAAAAGTAATTATTATTATATATCGTTAATGATTTTCAGTAGTTTTTTTGGTCAGACAGTAATTCTCGTAATATTTTTGGTTACAATATTAGAGTTTATGTACTCAATAATTATAATTATAATCAAATACTTTTGAAATTCAAATTTATTTGTAATCGACTCAAACAAACGATTAATAATAATAACTACAGACAAAACATTTATGCAATAATCCGGTAGATTTTTAATTAAATGGTTTGGACAAGGTATTTTTAGGTAAACAAACAGATTTAATAATGCAATGTAGAGGCAAACATTTAGAGGATTTGACTGTACTCTTGCAAGTATTTGAAAATTAAAATATGCAAATTGAACAAGATTATTCAAAGTTTCTATTGGATTGCAGAATTATGCAAGATTACTATTTATTCTTGGAACTATCATAGGAGGGATAAAGAATAAAAGCTTTTGTTTTAATAGAAATTAAAAATCTTTGGATGAAAATGAATACAAACTTAAGATTTAAATCTTAATCACGTGATTGGAAACATTTCTTAGAAATTCATTATTTTCGATAAATTCCTTCAAAGAAAGCCATCAAAAGGCATATATTTTGCAATTTGTTTTGGACCACTCAAGGTAGTGTTTAATAGAATAACAAAACCAAGGTAGAATAAAATCAAAATAAATTTACAATATCTCATCAATTTGATTACTATATAGTATCTAGATAACACTTTTTTTGAAAATATCGAAAATGTTAATTAATCGAATTCATGACCCAATTAAATAATGAATGCTAAAAGTGAGCATAATAATAATAATAATAATCAATAATAATCTCCTCTAACTAATTTAGTAACTGTGTTATCTCAGCGTCACCTTGGACTAAGAGATCAGGAAAAACAAT